>CM022541.1:17094621-17218355 GCA_012273795.1 Dendrolimus punctatus | reverse complement strand
TTGTTTTGGCTTCGAAGAGAGGAGACTGGAACCAAGCCACCAACTCCGAAACACAACTTAGAGTTGTAAGGGTGGTATATTCTAAACCAAATTAAATATTTCTACACATATAATAAAGACGCTGGTTGCGCCGAGGAATACTCCCTTGTTAAATACTTCCCCTCCCCGCGATCAAGAAAAAGAATAAACTTTTAAACTAGGAGTGCGTAAAACAAAACGCTTGTGTCTCGTATATTGTTGTAAGTAAATAAGAAAATCCACATAACAATAAATAATTTTCATTACTAATACTACTATTTAAGTGTCGCACAACAGTGAATCCTAGTGGCTAATGTTTAGCCCCCAGGGGTAAAGAGAAGTGTGGTCTGGTGGCGAGCTAAGTTTTTCCTCTTGCTTCTTCCAAGTCTCTTGACTTACTCCAGGCCATCTTATTGCGCCCGCAGTCGCATTTGCACTTAAGATTTATGTGTTTGATATTACTCATAAACATTCCATTTCTGGGCTCGGTTCATCTATATTTATCTATGCAGGAAAGGAGAAAGAATTTAATTTCCTGCGGCCGGAAGGGGTCTGTCGTAAGGGGTGACCAAACACCCTACAGTACCTGGCTGTGGCCCTATACTTGCCGGTCCGGATGGCTTCCATCCCTTTTTATTTTTACTAGGGGAAATTCGATTGAGGACTAAGCCGCGACAAGGGCAGAACCTTAGGTGGATAATTCGCGACCCGTGTGTGGGATTTGCCAGATCGGGAGTGGCACAAGTATGCTCAGTCAGAACTAGTGCCATGCTATTGCCACTCCTCAATTAGGGACACCCACTAGAACCCCTGAATATTCCGCCTTTCGCCTTATGCCAGGGCTACGGGTATATGACCTAGTATCTCCGCAGACCTGGCATTCGTGGGCCTCCGTAGCCTCTTCCACTACCAGAGGGGCTTTGTAACTCGCCCCACGGGAGGAGAATTGACGCGCGCGCGGAACACGCTGCGCCATATCTCGACTGCATGTGCAGGTGAGTGAGAACCTCTATGCCCCAGGAGGCACTTCCCTCGCCGCCCACTTATAGTGGCCGAAGGTCCTGATGGCTACCACCCCAAGTCTAAAGTATGCCACAATAAAAACCTTAAGTTGTATTCCGACATTACTGGTCAGGTTCCAGTCTCCTTATTGGTAACAGCTTTATTGTTACAAACGTCCATAGGCGATAGTTACAGCTTTCCATTAAGTGGCTCGTCTGCCTGTCTGCTGAACTCAAGCAATAAAAACATATCTTCGCTCAACAACACGCGTGATCGTAGTCAAACGCAAATCCCTATCACAATAAAAGCAAGATTTTCAAGTAAAGTGTTAGTTTACAGCTTCCAAATCTCGTTGACCTCCGAAAATGTTTTTCCAACAGAAATGCGGAGCTATAACGACCCGTCCCTTTGGCGGGGCCAAAGAAATTGTTATTTTATTTACTACAAAATTTATTCTTCTCCACAACAAAATAGTAACCAAATAATCCTCACTACAAAGTAATCAGACCATCCAACTTTATTACAGAAGCTACTATATTTAGAATTGAAAGCTGTAAGAAATTGTAGTGTAGGTAGACTAGTAGGAGATAATTTTTTTCTTCAATTGGGTAGATGATATCATAATGTTAAGCCAAAATAGACAGTTCATTTATATCTGTCAATATTGATAGTTTTGTGCTATATGTCTCTTTCCATCTCTGTCTAGAAGAGATCGCTGTTAGCGATAAGACCGCCATTTGTACCTAATTCTAAGCTATCTTTGTGTATTATTTCATTAATTTTATTGTCCAATAAAGTATGAGTATATTCTATTCTCAATCATTTTTTATTGTAAATTCAAATAAATAATGAGTAACATAATAATAATATTGTATATACATTAAGGGCGCGTCCCCACTATGTCATAACGATTAAATTATCCTTAGACGACTGTCGTCTCTAGCTGTTCGTATTATAACGATTGTTTGTCGTGAAAAAAAATATATCGTTTAGCGACTATCGTATCTAGCTGTTCCTATTGAATCGCGACGACATTTTATCGTTTCAAGATAGTCGCTTTCTCGTTTACACATCATTAGAAAGCTACAAATCTATAATCGCTTCTACATTCTCTTGAAAATCAGTAGTGCGTTTATGCTCCCGAGTTCAATGGACGAAGACGTAATTTTAATAATGTATTACTTTTTGAAAAGAAGGAAGATGAAGCAAGCAATCGCGGCTACGATAGATTTGCCGTCACGATTTGGTCGTAACGATTGTTTATCGTTCTACGACTGTCGTGCTAGCCGTTCTCACTGTCACGACAATCTGTGGTCACTGCAAAAAATGTCGTAGACGACAGTAAGTCGTGCCGTTCTATAACTATGTGAACACCCCCATTTAAACATATAAGCCACTACTCTTAAAACTACACGATTATATGTCGTCTCGATAAAGTGGGAACGCGCCCTAACTGAAGGCACCAATAAGCTTGGAAATTTCTTGGAAAACTCTAGCACAGACTTTATGAGACCCTGCAGGAAAATTTATCATATAGAAAAGTGAACCTTATCACGTTGTGGGGCCATGGCTGTGGCTTCTCGTACGGGCAAAAATAATTTTGTAGACGACACGTTGTCATCTTAAGCCTCAGTTAACTCTCACAGATTTTTCTACAATATAATGTAGCAGACAGAATACAGGCATATTGTGTCTAAACATTCATTTCGTAACTGAAGTAAATTAAAATTTAATACAATATTTTGAAAAATCATCCCGCTTTCTTGGTAAGTTTTACTTCGTGGCTGCATTAGTATACCAAAATTACAACACTTTAGTATCGCTGCTATAGGAGGTAGATATGTGGAGAATTGTGTACAGTACTTTTTGAATAATTAATATACTCGGCTGCGTTGCAGTCCATGGACTGTAAAAGATTCCGTAGAGACGACAAACGTCTACTATGTTATTTCGCTGTTAAACCTTTTCTACCTAACATATTTTAAACCAGAATATGCAAGGGAAACTTCGTTGGCGTCGTTGCCGTGATGACGACCCATTTGTGAATTGCAATGGTAGCACCACAAAACGACCTCTTTTATCGGAATAAAAAGTATCTGATGTTTTGACTGTTAAATCCGATGACTAGTTCAAGCTTGAACAGAGTAGAGAGTCCAGAATTCTAAAAGTTGTATATTCGGAATATAACAGCAGCCCATAACTGTCTCAATGCTGGCCTCGGGCCTCCCGCGGTAGGGGAATGGACGGTATACCCGCCACGCATGTCCAAAGCGGGTTGGCAGTTTTGACACATCGGTTATCTCGATGTGCAGGTTGCATCACAATGTTTTCCTTCACCGTTGTTAGCACGTGGTAATTGTAACAATATGCACATTAGGTTAGAAAACAGCCTAAGTGGTGCATGCGTTCCGGCCAGGAACGAACCCGCGACCTTTGAGTTTGGGACGCGTGCGCTAGCCATTACGCTACCACGATTTTCGGAATATGTTTGTCCAAAAACCCCAACAGATTTAGGCTGGTGTGCACCAACATTTAACTGACGGTTAACCAAAAATAATCACTGTTTTCCATAAATTTGTGGCGATTATTTTATTTTAACTATCGGTTAAAAGTCAGTGCACACCAGCCTAATTGTATTAACTAGTAGATAGAATAAAATATTGTAACACGGAGGTTTTACACCTTACCAGCAACCTCCACCAAAGCTATATAAAGGGAATGTCATGTCACGTAAGGGAGACTTGACTGATGTCTGCGATATTATAAGACGTTCCTATTATCTAACAAATCCAAATTTACCCTTATCATCATTAATTATTAATTGTGGTAGTCTATACATTTAAACTACTATAATATTCTTTATTGCACACAAGAATACAGTAATAATCAGAATTAACTAGTAGGTATACTACTATTATAGTACAATCGGCGGTCTTATCGCTAATAGCGGTTTCTTTCAGACAACCATGTGAAAATAATTTAACATTTCTAACTTAAATACACATACATAATATTTTATTGTTTAGAATTTTAGATAATGATCTTTGAGGAGTTTATTTAAAGATTTAAGTCATTTTGCACTTCTGATATATTAGATATAAAATAATAATAAAAATGATAAAGAAGTTTCACTTGGCACGTCTGTATAGAAATACAAGAACACTAGTTTATTTTCAATTGAATTATAAAATATTGATTTTTGCATTTTAATATTAATAATAATAATCGGCAGACAAACACACATACTGTATAGCCCCAAATTAAGCAAGTTACGCTTGCGTTATGGGTAATACACAACGGACCACTCTGGGGCCGATCCCAGACACCCAGACCATGGTAAATAACGGAGAAAATGCGTTTCCGAGATTTACTACACCCAGAATCGAATCCGGAGCCTCTGCGTTGCAGTGAGGTAGGCCGGCAAAGGCTTAACCCGCTTAACCACAGAGGCCGTCAATAATTAATTTTCCTATGTACCCACTTATTTCTAAACGATACAATCGGCCATTTCTTCGCTTGAATAATGTTATAATTTTATTTATTCGGTAATTAGCGTCTGTTTTATATAGAGTTAGTAGTTCTCTATAATTTTACATTTATATATTTACTTTCCATGATCAAATTGATCGGGTATTAGCAGAAGCTGATGTCAGGTGCCTTAATAACAAACGAGCGTGCATGACAAGAGCTATGAATGTCAAAGAAGCAAGTGAGGTGTGTAAGAATAAGCCTAAATTGCGCTCTGTTTTCCGTGCCTACCCCGCAAGGGACCTGGCGTGAAGTTATGTATGTATGTAATTTAATGTAATAATATTTTTCTCTAATATGTGGTAATTGTGTAGAAATTATATCAGAGATCTTGTCTCCACTACTTTACCTGTACTACGACCATATGCCGATAAGACATGAGTTACGTATTTTTTCATCGTAAAGCCTGCCTAACGTGGCCATGATTTACGACCGTCGTAAACTGGTACCAGGCCCGGAATGCCACCAAGAAGCGTACACACGCCATGGTCCTTCGCTCTGATATATTTTGATGGGATCCGATTTACTGATAGTTATTTTTGGCACTTTTTGATTTTTCATGGCATTTATTTGCGGTGCGTGCGTGTTTATGTGTGGGTAGAACCGCAGAATGGTTGGAATTATAATTATTGTGATGTCAGGTTTTTGTTAAACGATGAGGTTATATGGGAAATTTTTAGGTATACCACCTTTAGCAAACTGGAAAAAGGGTAGGCGAAAAAATACATGGAGGATGGTGGTTGCATACTAACGTGCTGTTTATGAATAGATAGATAGATAATAATTTATTGCTCACCAAAATAAACAAAAAAAAGGCATATTTCCTGTAATTTTTTATGTATTTTAATTTTGTGTCTCTGTTATCTTTATCCTCCACATAAATGGAATGTAAATTATTAATAAAAGCGTATTGATTTGTTTCTTTGGTTGTATGGGCGGGTGCATAGTGCGTGAGAGAGAGAGAGAGAGAGAGAGAGCGAGTGTGCATATATGTGTGTCTGTGTGTGAGTGGGTGCGTTTGAGTTGTATAATTATGTTCCGTATTCTTCTAAAGAATTGTACACTACCATCTTTATATTCGTGGATAATGTAGTAGGATTGACTCTGTGTTATGCACCTTTTTTATTATTTAGCTTTAGTGTCATATGTTTATTGTTCTAAATAAATAAATTAAAAATAAAATACTTCTTGGGAAAACAACAGGCGGCCTTATCGCTAAAAGCGATCTCTTCCAGGCAACCTGAATTGTCAGATGGGATATTATATTTTTCATTTAAATACATTGTGATTTTAAATATAGTTTTTTTATTTACGGAGAGTAACAATACATACACATTGTAAAGTAGTGAGTCCCAAAGTTTATGCTCTTTTCAAATTAGTTAGTTTCAGTAGTTAGTTAGTTCAGAACATTGTCTATTTCTTTTACTGGTTTTGTCATAAATTTTTCTAGAGTTTTTTAAAATTTCTTTATGTGCTTCTGATATTACCTATATACTCATATGATGCTGTTCACTATCCCCCTTAACTATGAAATACTAAATTTTCAAAAAAATCTTCGTTGATTTAGGCTGGTAGGCACCGAATTTTAAGCGATGGTTAAAATAAAATAATCGCCAAAAATGTATGGAAAAAGTGATTATTTTTGGTTAACCGTCTGTTAAATTTCAGTGCACACCTTGATGCTTTGCTTTGAATGCTTTCGATGAGTCAAAATAAACAAAAAATATTTTTATTTAATAAATTACATTTTCGGTTTCACATATTTATAAAATCTAATTTAATCTCTAACTTCAAAAACAGTTGAATTTTTCAGACTCTAAAACCCTTGACTGTGTTTGCACCGATGCGCGCTTTGTTCTACATACATACATACATAACTTCACGCCAGGTCCCTTGCGGGGTAGGCACGAACAACAGAGCGCCACACAGGCCCATTCTTACACACCTCACGCTTTGTTCTATTTAGATATATACACTTTCTTATATATTTCTAATAAAATATAATGAATAGTAAATAAAATCGGTAAATCCAAGTATGAAATCAACGAAAAAACCAAACACATAATCTCCTAATTTTCGCCGAAAGTAATGCCCAAGAACAAGGTAAAGCCCTCATGCGTGAAACTTTCAAAGATAAACCAATTTACTATCTACGCAAAGATAAAAGATGAGTTTGCGAAATTGCGAATAATATCATTCACATAGATTTCTTCTTTTTGACCTACGAGTTGTGTGATGAGGGGCTTTCATCACACTTACGATGTTGGGTGCCTTTTATTTATTCTGTACGAGCAGTTTTTGTATCAAATACTAGCTCTTGCCAGCGGTTTTACTCGCACAGATTGACAATAGCCATAGTTTGAGTTGTAAAGAAAGTTAAAAGGCAGCTCCTTTTTCACCACTGTAGGGGTTGAATTTCCAAAAACGCCGAGACTGGTATACATTTATTTGTAACCTGAAGCATATATATAAAATCTTACTCTAATTGCATTGAAATTGCTGGATTTTCATACAAACTTTCCTCCCTTTTGCACCCCCTTAGAGGTTAATTTTTTAAATATCCCTCCTTAGTGTACACTTGCGGTATAGAAACAACTGGCATGCCAATATTCACGATCCTAGCCCCAATATTTTGGGCTGTGCGTTGATGTGTCAGTCAGTCAGGCAGTGACGCCAAGCAAAAATACATTATAATACAGCAAAACATATAACTTTTATAACATAATTATTCATGTATGGGTGCTGCATACGTCTAATCATCGCAGCGGTTAACAAACTACTGGCTAGTGCAACGCTTTTTTTTTTTTTTGGAGCTGATTCAGCTGAATAGCCGCAGATGGCTGTTTCAGCGATACCGGGCTTTGGGGGATTCCCGACTCCGTGGGAGCGGAGGCGTTCAGCCCGGAAGCAGCACGCTCGAGGAGGCACCTCCTGTGAGGTTCGACCTCGGCTCGACCGCTGCGGGGGATTGACTCTATATTGGAAACAGGCCGCAAAGGGCTGAATGAGCTAGGCCAATAGGCTGAAGTGAAAAATTTGGGGACTTGTTATCGACTCCGCCGACGGAGCCGATCCTAGTCTATCGTTACTACCGCTTCGCAACGTGTTATAGCTGGAGGAGAAGAAGCGGCGGAAGAAACTCTCCAGCAACACGCCTAAGCTAATCTTGTATGGCTACTTGTGTCTGTAATGAGTATAGATTGCTGGGGTCTTACGATTGTGTAAGGGGATTCGAGCCGGGGGCTCTCCGGCGTCTGTTGTGTCTGCGTCTGTTATGCCAGGCTGATGTTCTGAGCCTCGGGGGGTTCATAATCGCGATTTGACGTGTGATTTTGTCAGGCTCGTCAATTAGTATATTGCGAGGCCTGCGTTTGCTCGTGGGAGCGTTTGGGGTGGCTTTATAGTTGACCGTTTCCGTCACCAGAGGGTTCGGGTGATGGGGGGCGAGGTCAAAGAATTTGCGTGATAATGAGGTTATATAGTCTTTGATGGAGGGAAGCTCCAGGTCGCGATGCAAGTCGGCGAGCCGCATATAGCGCGGGCCGTCGACTGCAGCGCGTAAAAAGTGATTCTGGATTCTTTGCAGTCTCCAGATGTTAACGTCGCTGGCGTGGCCAAAGACCACACTCGCATAGGTCAGGATGGGGCGGATGCAAGTTTTGTAAAGAGTCATCTTATTTCTAAGACTCATCTTACTCTTCTTGCCTATCATCGGATAGAGTCGGCCGAGGATCCAGTATGCTCTGTTCCCAACCGCTCTGGTATGCTTGTGGAAGTACAAGCCTCTGTCTAGGATTACCCCAAGATATTTGACTTCGTTAGCCCAGGGGATAACTTGGTCGAATAACTTGATTGGCATAAGTTGGTTGGAGGGGCGGGTCAATACCCGCCCCTCCAACCTCCTCTCTCCATTGGGTGAGAGGCAGCTGCGGGAGAACATGATGGCTGCACTCTTCTCGGGATTCAGCTCAATCCGTCATCTACGGAACCAGTCGCCTAGTTCTTTGACGGCGGTGTTGAGCTGTTTGCAGATTCTGTATCTGCTGGGGTCGCTACTGAAAATGGCGGTGTCATCCGCATATAGGACTAGCTGGTTATGGGGATGCCGTGGCATGTCGCTGGTGAACAGCGTGAATAGTAGGGGGGAGAGCGCGGAGCCCTGGGGGACTCCTGCTGAGATGGTATGAGGGGAGGAGCGGGTGCCCTCCACTCGGAATCTGAATTTACGGTCTTTGAGGAAGTCCCGTAGAATGAGGACGAGTCGGTCTGGCACACCGAGCTGATACAGCTTGTATATCAGCCCGTTGTGCCAAACTTTATCGAAGGCTTTCGCGACGTCGAAGAAAACTGCGCCTGTCGGCCAGGGTCTTCGTCCGCCGCGTTGAAAGTGAGAGAGGACGTGCTCCGTGATGCGGAGCACTTGTTGCGGGCAAGAGTGTCTAGCTCGAAAGCCGAACTGCTCGTGGGGGATGAGATTGTTGCTGAAGGCAAAATCACTCAGTCTAGTGAGGAGAACTCGCTCATACAGTTTACCCAGTGAACTGAGTAGACTGATGGGGCGGTAACTAGAGGGCTTTGAGGCCGATTTGCCTGGTTTGCGGATGCCAATGACCTCCGCTTCTTTTCAGGCCTTGGGAAATTGGCAGTTATTTATGGCGGCATTGAAGATGCTTACCATAATTAAGATAAGGTGGGCAGGGACGATTTTCAGAAGCTTATGGCTGATTCCGCCATTGCCTGGGGCCTTGCGGGGCTTTAGGGCTTTGATGAAATCCTGTACTTCCTCTACCGTGACCGGTTCGAGTGTGGTTTCCGCCAGGAGGGAGGACCTATATTCGACCTCGGCGTCTACCTCCGATAGGTGAGACGGGTCGTTATTGGTGGTATTGGGGGAGCATTGGAGCTCAAGACTTTCGGCGAGGCATTCCGCCTTTTCGTCGTCATCAAACGCTTTGGTGTTATCGGGTCTCACGAGAGGTGGCATACTCGAGAGGGTTTCTGCTTTCAGAGATCTCGCCAGTCGCCAGTAAGCCTGGTGAGTTGGGGAGATCTCCTCTAACAGTCGGTCCCAACGTTGGTTCCTGACTTCCTGTACACGGAGTCTGACTTGACGTTGGAGTGACCTGTAGTGGGCTTTATTCTCCAAAGAGGGGAAGCTGCCGTAGGCTCTGAATGCTGCCCTCTTTTCCCTCAACAGGTCTCTGACGTCGTCCGGGAGTGGCAGTCGGTGGTCCTCGAGAGGTACCTGCCGAGTGGACTCCCGTACCACGCTTTGGAGGTGGCTGGTGAGGGCTTCGATGGCAACATCGTTGTCCTGGGCGCAAGTGATCGGGTCTGGGATTCGGTCCAAGTCCGGGGAACTTGTTGTTGCCAGCAAGTCCCGGACTTTGGGCCAGTCTATGACGGGTTTCGTCGGTGGTGTCGACTCAGTCGGGGGGCCTAACTGGAGTACGACCGGCAAGTGGTCGGAGTCTAAGTCGTCCCGTGTTTCAATAGAGCGAAACTGAAGAGAGACTCCCCTCAGTAGCACTATATCGAGAACGCTTGGGCTATGTAAGTCCGGTCTGTCCGGGTATCTTGTCGGGGTCAAGGGGGCGAGAATGCCAAAGAGGAGCCTGTCCGAGAGGCGGAGAAGCTCCTTGCCTTTGGCGTTTTCAATAGGGCAGTTCCAAGAGGGGTGTTTGCAGTTTAGGTCCCCGGCTATTATGACCGCGGAACCTAGACTGAATAGGGCGTTTAAGTCGTCTTCTAAGATGGGCTTCTGACATTTTAAGTATGCTGAAACTATGACAATGGGCTGATGGCCTGTCATCGATAGTTTGCAGGCGGAGACTTCTAGTTCCTCTAGAGGGGGGGTATCAATGGGGATGCAGTGCAAGGACCGCTTGTAATAGATAAGTGTCCCTCCGCCTTGGGAGGTTAACCTATCGTGCCTGATCAGGTTGTAGTTAGCGATACGGGGATCTCTAACACTCGGCTTTAAGAAAGTCTCTTGCACTAGGAGAATATCTATATTATCGGTGACCAGGAAGTCGTGAACCAAGTCGCGTTGATTTCTAAGTCCGTTGGCGTTATATGTAGCCAAAGTCAATGAGCGGGGTTTTTCCCTACTTGTGGTAGCCATTAGAGAGGTAAATTAGGGCATGTTGAGCAGGATTTTCACCAGCGGGCCATGTTGCATGGCGATCCGCAGATGGTCCTGCAAGGTGGTGGCGGTTTTATATTTTTCCGCGAGGACGGACACCTCCTCCATGTCGAAGGGAAGCGACTTGGCAAACTGTGTTGCCAAGGCGAGATCCTCCGACAGGGAAGAGGGAGCGCCTGAGCGGGCTGGGGCAGCGGCGGGTTGCGGCTGGGGTTTGAGTAGGGGCATCGGAGCTCTAGCCTGGGAAGGCAGAGCGGGAAAGCCTGTCCAAGCGTTAAACGCCGGGAGAGGTGCAGGCACGAATGCCCGACGTTTTGGGGCGGCCTTGGAGGCTGGGGGAGAACGCTTAGCGTTCTTTTTGAATTTGGGGGCGGCCGGGCATCCGCGGTAGTTAGCGGGATGACCGGTTTTCCCGCAGAGAATGCAGACCGGGGGATCGGGGGAATCCCGGGTCCTCGTGCAGTCACTGGTCCCGTGATCCCCGAGACACTTGACGCATCTCGGGCGGGAGTGGCAGTGATTTGCCGAGTGCCCGTAAAGTTGGCAGCGGTGGCATTGCCGGGGGGCTTGGTTATTGTAGGGCCGCTCGAAGCGGAGATTAGTAAAGCCACAGACGCTCTTCAGATTGAAGATTGCCTTGCCTTGTTCTGAGCGATCAAGGATGACTAGCACCATGTTATATGGTGTTCTATCAGAGTTACCTTTATGCATGCGGTGTACTTCATGCACAGGGAGGTTTTGGGATTGGAGATCTTCTAAGATATAGGAGGTCTCGAGCTCCTGAGAAAGGCCGCGTATGACGACGCGGAGGTGCTTCTCTTCTTCGAGAGCGTAGGTGTAATAATTGACATTTTTGTCAATTAAAATGCGGGTTAGGGCCCGATGGTTGGCCGGGGTCTGCACGGTAACTTTGATACCGTGTTGGATATCGCGTGCTTCTTTCAGCACGATGTTGTGGGCGGGAAGGGAGGTTAAGACATCTCGCCAGAGATGCTTGTCTCTAATGATAAGAGGGGGCGGGGGTCGCTCGCGGCGGGGCTGGCTGTCGGCCTTGGTTTTAGCCTGTTTGGGCTCTTTGTCGGTGTGTCCGTGAGGCGAGCTGTTAAGCAGCCGCTTCTTGGACTTGCGATTGGTGACGACTTTGAAGCCATCGTCGTCACCAGATTGGGCGGTGAGATCAATCTCCATGTCGCTATCAGGCGCGGCTGAGGCGACAGCGGGAGAGATGGTAATGGCGGGGGCTGGGGAGGGTGCGGGCGCGGCCGCGGTTGGGGTGGCCAGAGTGGCCGATGGGGCGGTAGCCTTAGTGGCTTTTTGGGTCGCGGGGGCCTTAGGGGCCACGGGGGCAGCGGCTTTAGGAGCCATGGTAGGTGCGGCCTTAGGGGCCTTCGGGGGCGGCGCGGAAGACGCGGCTTTCGCGGGGGTCGCGGTGGTAGCCGGAGATGGAGGGATTATTTCCATCATGGGAAGTAATCCCCTCATCTCCTGACAGTACCAAGATTTGAGAGCCGGGTCACGACTCTCAAGTAGACGGAGGGTTTGAACCCACCAATCTTGAGGTGTAGCCATCCCTCAGGCGGGAGCAGCCCGAGGGATATGTGTAGAAATGTGTTCCTAGTCCCCCTGCGGGGTGTAGGCAGGGGGGTGCGCCCTCTGGTGAGCCCTAAGCTTGTAGCCCCTTTGCCGATCTTATTGTGCAAAGGGGTCCCTAACTGCTTTGTGGGTAGACAGAACCACAAAGAATAGGAAGTAAGGAGGAGGTAACCTAGGACGGATTTGGAGATACCTGGGGTCGGCAAGGGTACTCCCCCTGTGCCGGTGGTTCCACGCCAACTTCCGGGTTCACCGTTTCCCTGAAGGGGAACCGGCGGGCGCCCGGGTCACGCCCCAACTAGGTTCGTTAGCACCGTTAGGTGTCCCCTAGCTGACCTAGTGACAATTAAAATTGGGTAAACAATTAAAATTGCCACGAGGGTTCGCGCAAACGAACTACGCGGGTGTGGGGTGGAAACAAAGCCCCGCGTCAGAGCGCAATGAAAATTGCGATGACGCAACCTGGTGTGTGTATCAAAAAACCGACCAAAAAGGTGTGTGTATTATACGACCGACTCAACAATGTGTGTATTAAATCGACCGTATCGAAATTCCGAAAATCGGGTGGGCGAGCCAGAATGACGTCACGGTGTGCGGACACGTCCGCACGGTGCGAGCGCCGAGACCGGAATGATTGCTAGTGCAACGCGCGCGGGAGCGCACATATTAATAGTTGCTGTATCTCGCTCGCACATCATCCATCCCGCTCACACACTGTGCTATATATTGTACTAGCTGTACGACTTATTAATTTGCAGTTAAGGTTACTGTTTCCAAAACACATTAGTTCACTTCAGTTCACATCAGCACTCGACAGTGCACTCAGTGACAATACTACTCTTTGCCATCTGAAGTATCATAGAACCTCTACTACTCGTTGCTACGTATGTATGGAAGATACGTTTTAATAACACAAGTTAAAAATAATAATTTTGCGTATTTATTCACGTAGGCTCCGACTACTCGATAAATCTTGA
Source organism: Dendrolimus punctatus (assembly GCA_012273795.1). Classification (NCBI taxonomy): domain Eukaryota; kingdom Metazoa; phylum Arthropoda; class Insecta; order Lepidoptera; family Lasiocampidae; genus Dendrolimus; species Dendrolimus punctatus. Next base: position 17,205,092 of record CM022541.1, on the reverse strand, counting down.
TTTATCTGAGAGTTTAACCTCAAGTAATAAGGTACATGCATTCTAATGTCTTTTTGTTTCATTGCCCTACACTTAACTGAAACCATTCCATTACATATTCCCTCCGTAACACAAGTTATTTTATCCTAGACTGTGTTAATCTAAATTTGCTTGCTCCGGGCGCATTACATAACAAGTGCGATACGAATTTCACGCGTGACTTTACTATTTATCGCGGTACGAATTTAGTGCCTCAAGCACCAATGCTTTCATGGAAATATTACCTTCTAACATAATCTCATAGTAAGAACTATAACAAGAACCAAATCAAGAGAAAACTCTTTATTGTTCGACATATACAAAAAAAGTTTAAAAAATACAACAATTTCGTATAATGCCAAGAAAACAAAGGCAAAAGGGCCAAGGGCGTTCGTATCGTTTTAGGGCTATCTCTTCTAGACAGACAACTCGGGCTGTGAATTGCGTGAAAGAGTATAACGGTGGTTTAAAAATGCAAATAAATGCCCGTAACACACACACACACACATATATATATATATATATATATATATATGTGTGTGTGTGTGTGTGTGTGTGTGTGTGTACACATACATATATAAATATACGTATTATAAAAAAATTGCGCGTTCGCCGCGAACCTTAATAGGTTATATAGGCTTTGTTCAACAAAAAAGTTATTTTTAGATACCCATTCGAAGCCGGGGGCAGTTGTTAGTACACGTATAGTAAATTTTGGTGCATTGTGCATTGTATAAAACGATAAATAGTATACTAACCATAAATAATAGATTTAAACACGCAACCTTCAGATACATCAAGTTCTATGTTCTTACTTTGTAACCGGTTCTACTTCTGTACCGGTTTCCAAGCCTTGACTTTATCTATGACACGAAGCTCAGTTGATCTCATTCACGCACGATTACGTATGCAATGAGGCAAAAAGTTGACGGGCACAGAGCACCCACCCACCAAAATACATAACCAAAATTACAGGTGTGATGTAGATAGCACACGGAATCCACCTTCGCGGTGTGCGGCTTACTAATTTATAATACAACCTTATTGAGGGTATAAATATGCCGAATATTTTGCCAACGAGCGGTAATAAGTGTTTGAACAGCGTATGTTGGAATTTCGTTGAACGTACATATTGTATTATTATAACATAAGAAAATTGTTCTGTATAAGTTATAAAAGCCTCCCAAATGATCTATTCTACAGCAGATTTATTTATTAACAAAAATTCAAGTTCATTTATTTATATAAACTTATTTCTAGGCCTTACATGATTATATTTAAAAGTTATACTAATGATACATTTTTAATTAAAATTAAGGCTATACATTTTTTGGCGGTGGTTGCTGCACTACACTCGTGGTCTGTATCGCGGCACCCAACACAATTTTATTGTAGAAACTTTAATATAACGGAATTATTATTTAATGAACCTAAAACTATGAGTGTATGTGTTTGTGCGCGTGTGTGTGTGTTTGGTGTATGTGTATCTAGTGTTATAGTCGGATCAATAATACCTATGCATTCTAATAATTAAAAACAAAGCGACTTCAAATTAAAAACCAAAAAATAATTTGTTGTAGTTTTTTATGTTTAATCTGGCACCGACTTGTATATGTTGCAAAAAACAGTTGGCATAAAAATAGATTTTGTTAAAAAAAAATATATTAGGGACCATATGGTGAGTATATTCTTACGAATAAAACAAGATATGTGTGTACAGTCCACACGCAATAGAAATTAAACTTCAGAGAATAAGAAATTTCTCACTTCTATTCTATTATAGACGTTTAATTTTTAGATATTTTGACCTTTATTCGTAATAATTCAACCGTAACGAATGTGCTTAATTGTTTAGACAAAAAATAAAGTAAATTGGCTAGTGTCTTGTTGTGCATTTTTTAATTCATGATTTGGTAAACAATAAAGTGTTATATCTATCTATAATATGCATATATGTATCAGTCTAGTTAACTGGAAAAACTCACTTCAATTTCACTAGGACAGAAGATGGATAATTAATTCACAGTTTAACCATGGAAGAAAATAGTATCTTTCTCCATGGTTTTACAAAATATAAGGATATACCTATATAAACAATGTATATTGAACTCTTTTAATCTTTAATAATGAAACTAGCGTTTTGGGCAGACGATGTCCACCCTGAAAAGTAAAAATTTATGACTTATTTTTTATATCTTGGGTTACATGCAATATTTGAAGACATGAGTGGATGAAGGTGATAAGTCGCATAATTCCAATTCTGAGTAAATCAAGATGAAAGTTTTACTTTTATTTTAAACTGAACTGAACATAACACCTTTTTCAACTTTTTATTTCTTTAAATATGCCTTATATCTATGGTCTAAGGTCTGTAGTCATTTGGTATCGACTTATGACCTTCATTCACGCAAAAAAAGCAAAAAACCGAATATGCGACATATCACCTTCATCCACTCACGTCTTCATTTAATTAATTACCCACTAATATTAGCGGGCTACCATTTAAACGGTTCAAACCTTAAATGACAACTTTTTTTCTTAATAGTTTATACTATAGCGTAGACGAACATACTCGTACAATATAAAATAAGATAATATGATGTAGCCGTTTGTTCCGAGCTATTTTTTCTTTGTTAATCTCATGCTTTATAAAATGTCTCTTAGCTCGGTGTGTCGCTTGACATAGGCCTCCTCCAACTGCTTCCATTGCTGCCTGTCTGCCGGGACTCTTGTCCAATATGGTCCCAGGGCCAGGCGAACACCATCTTCCCATCTTCTTAGCGGACGTTTTCGTTGTCTTGCACCATCCCTTGGATATTATAACGTCACCTGTTGGCTCCATTTGTTTGCTCTAAACCGTAACATGTGTCCTGTCCAGCCCCATTTTAGAATAATTTTAAAATAAGATAATAACATAGACATTATTAAATTAAATACTTTAACTTGTTTTTTCAAATTTAAATTCTGTTTGCATGAGTGCATGACAAGAGCTATGTCAAAGAAGCAAGTGAGGTGTGAAAGAATGGGCCTGTGTGGCGCTCTGTTGTTCGTGCCTACCCCGCAAGGGACCTGGCGTGAAGTTGTATGTATGTAAATTCTTTTTTATTGTTTGACATGTATATTAAATCAAATTAATATAGAAACATTAGTGTAGGGTTATGTGAGGGTAATTAATTGCACGTCATGTAAATGACAAAACTTACTGGAAACTTTATATTATGTAATACCTATTCATGTAGGTACCTATTTTTTTGCAAATAAAGACTGATTGATTGATTATTGAAGTTTTAGTAGAGCTCCCTAATTTATTCTTATTTTATATTTTTTAGTAATAAATATAGCCTATATTATTCAAGAATAATGTAGCATTCTAATGGTGAAAGAAATGTTGAAATCGGACCAGTACTTTTTGTGCTATTCTTACAAACAAAAATACAAATCTTTCCTCATTATAATATTATGGTACACGAGTAGATAAATAAAATATTAAGTAAACAGTATTACTTTGTACGTAGAACAGGAGTCATGAAAAGAATGAAAAACAGCGCTAACTTCAACGACGTGAATAAGTAATTAGTTTAATATTTTAAGAGTATTTCAGCCAGATACGTTTTAAATATTCATGTATAAAACACTATGAATAAATATGACTTCCAAAGAAAGTTTTAACGTTAAATTATACGGTCGGTTTCATCTATATTAGCACTTATATAAAACCTAAAAGATACTCTTTAAAATTTTCTCCGTTCCTCTATAAACAAGTCCCGATCAGGCCGAAGATCGGGGTCTATAACACCTACCTCCGCTGGAGGCTCACCTATGCGGCTCCAGCGTGGTATGCACTGTACTCGGCCACACGAAGTTCAAAATTCAAGCACGGCAAAACATTGCCTTGCGAGTGTGTGTAGGAGCGGGTCGGTACGTCAGAAATGATGTAATCGCCCGTGAAGTAGGAATCCCTAGTGTTGAGCAATTTTTGGCGATGTTGGCGCGGAAAATGTTTGACTGGGAAATGCTGACAACGGCGGCCACACATCGCTCCACGGGATCGCTCCCGTACACGCGCGGCCACCGGACCATCAATGCACTTGGTTGCCGACCCCCTGAGATCTCATACGCTCGCTTGATCAGGATGGTGCTACGAAGATCGTATCGCGTCGCGAAGATCACAAAGCCACTGACAGGCCACCAGAAGCCACAGATGGCCACCGAACGCCAACGAATGGAAAACTAAGCCGCAGACGAAGCCAACGCAAAGCCCGCGAAGGCCATCGGATGCCGCAGACTGGCCATCTAGAGCCGTTGAGAGACCGCCGTCAGGAAGGCTCCAACGGCTCTGAGCGCTATCACTGACGGATGTCCGTCGAGTAGAAGCCGGGGCAAAGAGGTTTTCCTCGAGGCCCCAACCTCCTCGCCGCCTCAAACGGCTAACAGGAATAAAACCACCAAGAAAAGCAGTCCCGATCCCAGTATGGACCTATGGCGTACATTTGTGGGCTGTACCAAACCAAGCAAGATTTATTTTATTTTAAGAAGGATCACCAACAGTTCTTTTACATTTAATCAGTTACTAACTTATGACTAATGTTTACAAAGCAATGCAAAAACTAAGTATAGGTGAAAACAACTAGTAGTATAATTTCTTCAGTGTTATTTACTTAGACTCTAATAATATATAACAAAAATATGTAGGGTATTGAAATTAGTCTGTCCGTCAGTCTGTCTAATAAGTGTCCTGTTGGGCTAAACGAATCTTTTATAAAATGAATTTTTGCAGTCAAAGTGAATGTCAGTAACATCATTGCTGCTGTTGAGAATTCTACACATTCTAGAGATAGGGGAGTTTGCGCCTAGTACTGTTGTTCTTAATGGGGGGAAGAGTGGGTTGACATAGAATCTTTATGCCTAAATTTTGGCTCCTATATAGAGTTTATCGTTCAGTTGGCTGGTTAAAAACTAGGAGTTCTATCAAAGGTGAGGCATTACTTCACACCACTTCGGATACAGAATCTGTACCAAGCACAAGTACGGTGTTGCTTAGAATACTCCTCTCATCTTTTGGATAGCTCAGCTAAATACCAACTAGAGACACTCGAGTCAATCGAGAAAATAGATAGTAAACTGATAGGCAATAACTATTGACGAGAGGCTTCAGAGCCTAAATTATCGACGTCAAGTCGCTAGTTTGTCGGTATTCTATAGGATACACTTCCGTGAGTGTGCCACAGAATTACATGAATTGTTTCCACCCTCACAATTTTACTACCGGACAAGCAGACGTACGCCCTCACGCCAGATATATATAGACTTAGACAGCATTTCCACCTTTTTTCTCAGGTCCCCCTGAGGACTCAATCCTCATGGACTGCAACCGACTAAAACCCTTCCTGACGCCTTATTTATCTGCGTCCCTGCCGTTAGCCTATCTCAGATAAACATTTGTTTTTTTCTACTTCTCATCTTCTTCTTTTTGTCTTATTATTTTATTGACATATTTGTCAATTGACCTCCATTCATTTTTTCCTTTAGCAGAGTCTCCACAAAATTATCCGCGTTAATGCCTCCCACTTCACTCTCTAGTTCAAGCCTTTCAATGGACCATCTTTGATACGAAAAAAGAGTATGTTGTGCATCATCTACTTCATTAGGACAATAAACACACCTGAAATCACGCGCAATGTCAGTCAAACGACAACCTATTCATTATAAATAAGAGAAATAATACAACGATTCCAAAACAAAGTACTGAAAGGCACCCTAAACGCGCCATGGTACGTTATATCGAGCGACCTCCATCTGGACCTGAAAGTGGAGTTTGTGAACAACATTATTAGGAAGCATGCGGAAATCCACGAGCATCGGCTTCGTCATTATGTGAATGTCGAGGTGATCCAGCTCCTAGGCAACAGGCATACAATGAGAAGGTTCAAAAGGAAAAAACCGTTTGATCTAGTGCTATTAACAAAACTAAAGTGTAATGTAGTATGCTAGCTTAATAAAGAACACATGAACAAAGTGTTCTCCTAATAGAGACAATAAGAAAATTGCTGATGGACACTTTGTTACTTAGAATACTTTTAGTTAATTTAGGTTATATTTAAATTACTTATTAGACTTTTTAGATTAGATGGTAATATTATTATGGTTGTTGCGGACAGCGTGCACCCCCCTGACCCACCCGCCGGAGCTCACCTACTCTCCGCGCCCCGCATACCGGCGACGCCCAAATATAGCTGGCGCAATTAGCAGCTAGGCGTCGGACGGGATGCGGAATATAGGAGCGGCCTTGGAAGGAAAAAATGTTCATTCTTGGGTCATTTTTTTCACAATTCTACTATATTTCACAACGACGACTCTCTTGCATAATTTGTACTTATTCTATGTATACGTGCCTATTTTATACGTCTTTGTACAGTTCCAATAAACTCTATTGTAATTCCAACGGCATTTTAATTCGAATCCTGTATAACTCGTAACAACAGTATAGTTTGTGTAACTGTATGGACGTTGTTTCAAACTAGTATAAAATAATACGCAGTCCTAAACATGGTAACATAGAGAATTTATTTTCAAAAATTCCTTTGTAAGATTATTGTTTGAGCAAGCTATTTCATATTAACAAAGTTCAAGTTTCTCAGAAGATAATCTTACTTTACATATCGCACGTTACGTTACCAGCAGATTTCCCTCGTTGAAAATTATTAATTTTCCCAGAAGCCTACAGGGAAATTATTTATAGTCGATGAAAATTTGTTGTTTGCTACTTGTTTATTGATTTTTGGCATGCTGTGAGGTAAATTATTTTGTTGTAGTATGACTGGAATTTTATAAAGTTATCGCGATTAGTATACGTAATTAAAAATCTAGGCAGAAGCTAGGTACAATATAAAATATATAATATAAAATATATGCACAATATAAATAATAAATATGATTTTAAATTAAATGTCGTGATTAAATTAAGTAATGTTTTCCTACATAAAAAATAATTACTAATAATATTATAAATTCAAAATCGCTGTCGGTTGAGAATGTGTCCAAAAACGCTGGCCCAAGTTACTCTTGTCTTAACTGAAAATTATACAAAACTGCTCAGTTCGGAAAACTTAATCTTTAACACGCGAGTGCAGCCATAATATGTGAAGTTCAAGCCTGTGTAGGAGACATCGCTGAACAGAAAGGAATACAGTATTCTTGTTTCGGAATTATTATCAGCCGTTGAGCCGTAGCAGTTAGTTATTTACATATTTTTAGAACCATTATGAACTGTCCTAGCAAGGAATTGAGAAACATTTTTCCATGGAATATAAATTACGACAGATTTATGTTAAAACATTTTTCTTCCAAAAAATGTGACGGTGGAAAGTGTTAATAATGACACTTGAAAAAGCGACTAAGTTGGGTGGGTACGTGCGTAGGAACTGTCGTTATCTGCCCTCTTATAAATGAGGGCAGCGTGCCGGAGACACCTCTCTGAATGACAAAGATAGCCTCGTTCCGCTGAACATACGGCGTGTACCACAGACCCGAATAACGAAAGTTTTTTCGGGATTCTGACCTTTAAATTTAACCTAATCTTGCACGGTACATGCCGAATATATGATTTTATTTAGACATAGCTGACCCGTGCCCACTTCGCTGGACCTCATTAAAAATACAAAAGCACAGATACATGATGCATTCACATACGCAAATCAAGGTTTAATTAAGCTTTGTAACCTTTAATCAATTCATAAACACAGAAAGCACTCGCAGTGCCTCGTACGAGGATGTGCGCAATTCTTGCGTGGAACTTTATTGCTGTTACATATTTGACAGGCGTTCCCATACAAACTTCCAGGGGAGGTCTTTAAAAAATTAAAAATATTAATTAGTTTAAATTAGACTAGATAAATATCATAGTTTTTTAACTGAGATCAAAAAGGCGGAGGTTCTAAATTCGACTGTATGTTTGTTATGTGATTTCTGCATCAATTGAGTTCCGTATTTCAAATTTTCTTTTAATCCAAAGAGTATAATCGCGATCCTGACTTGGTGACAATGTGACCACCCATTGTCACCAAGTCAGGATCTGATGAATGGATTCAAGGAAATTGAGGGCAATCCTTGTTGAAGAGCGCCTACATTGATTGAAAGGCAAACTTGTATACGTGTTCCAGTAGTGCAAACTTCACAGCACTTTATATATTATTTCTAAAGTTACTCAAGAATTTGCGCAATCAAAGAGCAAGCAACAAATATTTTTTACAACATCTTGAAGTCGGTGTCAAGTAAAACATAAGAGTTACTATTATATATCTTGCAAGTTTTTTGTTACTTTTTATATTTTACTTGACATTGACTTAAAAATGTAGAAAATATTAATTTTGTGCTCTTTTAGCTCTTTTTTATATCGTATGGTTTCTGATAAAAATAGTTTGATAAAAGCTGGAACTGACAATCAGCATTACCTTTTCTCTTATCACAGCATTATGCTGAAGTTCTAACTTCATTGAAGTGAAAGTATTTAGTTGGGTAAGGCTTACAGTCAAACAAATAAATTAAGTATATATAAATAAACAATTGCTAATTACAAGCCTTAATATATGGACTTACTCAGGTCAGTAGCTAACGAAACATATTATATTAATTTTATTTAAGGAAAAACAAATCTATTGAATCAAACGAGGATAATCTGCCGTTGGGGTAAAAATTATCTTTTGGCGAAAAAAATAATTATATTTCTAAACATATTGTGTTTATTTAGAAAAATGTCAAGTTTATTGTCTTGTTTATAATAATTATGTATTTGATTCTTCATATGTACAATGTATTGTTATTTAATGGTAACTAGTTTTTCTCGGAGTGTACTACATATATTCGCGACCGCGGTCCGCCATTTGGCGACCCCTGCTCTAGACCAAGGGTGGTAGCTATCCAGGCGGGCAAATGCCTTAACATCCAGCTACGGGTTACTTTGTGCCTCGTACGACATGCTACCTGGCAGGAATTAGCATTCTGCGTTCCTGCGCAGATAAGAGTTCTGACATTAAGGCTTTTCAAATTCTCAAGCTTCAAATCAATAATATTAACGGCATGTCAAACATGCTTGGCACTGCAATTTCACAGCATATCAAAGCGATTTGGCACTTCAATATGATATAGAAGTTATAGCTTCCAGGATTTCAGCCAAACGGCTTTGAATTGAGTGTCGAAGCTTACAGCCGTCGTATATCACCCGCTGGCGTCTAAAGACATCTAGGTATAAGACGCGCTTGGCATCTCATAAAGCTTTGAGTGCCAAATACTAAGTAGTTTGGTTTATTACATCTTCTTAGATATTCTTGTACTGTTTAGGGTTGTGAGTTTGATAAGGGCGAATAGTTCTTCTTCAGGGAGTTTTATTTTAAGGCTAGTGGGTATAATGACCATGTTATTTCCACTTAGGTTCCGACAAAAACGAAACTTCCACTCCTAATATGTAATAATACATTTTATTATTACCTGTCGGCATTTGAATTAATTTTAATTAATGATTCTCTTCTTTTGTTTCCTTGTTTATTAACATACCTTCTAGAGAACGGCTTATTGTTTTGTTGTACTCGTTTATGGCCGGTTGCGGTTGAATCATTAGCCAGGTGTTGCAGATTACGTCGTCTACGGTACAGGCCTATTTGTATTTATGAGGTATAAAATGAAGGCCTGATGGGGAGAGGGGGCACTTCAGCCACAACTATGATCAAGGTGTGACGTGTGAACAATCGGGAATATAATAGTGAGGGATTTTGCGCGTTTTATTTAATTACGATCTTCTGCAATACGTTTGGATTTGTTGTGTTGAGTATATTTGTACCACTGTTATACGTGTTTGTATAGTTCTAATAAATTCTATAATAATTCCAACGGCATTTTAATTCCAGTCTCGCAACTCCTAAAAATATTCAGGACCGCCTTAGCTCTTTTAGCCGCAGTAGGCAAACTGGAGAAATGCCGTCTGAACCGAAACTTAAGAAAAATAAATACGTCGTCTACCTAGCTTTCTTCTTCCGGAACCCTGTCTGTTTGTTTTGTATGTAATCGTCGATTTCATTAACCACGTAATATTTTCTAGATTCAAGCGAACGAATTAAAGTATTTTTCGGGTGCCATGTTTGTTTTTTAGTGCTTTAGAAGTTCAAGCGTCTTTGCTGTCTCGAGACGCCCTTAATCATATTAATTTGATCTGTCCAGTCTCATATCTTACTATATGGATTCTATAAATCCACCTGTACAATCCACCATCACTGGGAGGTACTTGCGGGAGATCAGCGCTAGTTGTGAAACTAGCGTTATGCTGAGCAAGAGCCTTTTTAGGACATCACAATTATTTGTTAATATATATTATCATGTAAGACTTTCTGTATTTTGTCCTAAATAAATACTTTTTCTTTCTCATATATATATTTTACAAATAGATGCTGATCATTTTTAAACAATAGTAAACATGATGCACAATACCCCGGTGAGAGTTATATGTTTGTGTGGGTTGCTGTTAAAACAGCTAGTACAAAAGGTAGAATGTTAAAAAATAATTCGAAACAGCATATTCACAATTTTCCCTGTAGATATTCTGATTCTAAGAAATATTTTCTTCCAATACATTTTTTAACATCTTTACCGAAAATACCTTCCACAAAACATTAATCTTGGGGCAACAGTATTGATTTTATATCTTTCGCTTATTACATTTTCGAGTTTGTCGATAACAATCGTATCGTTAGGGATTCGAAAATAAAGGCACGCCATTAAATATCGCGATGAAAGGAAAATCAGAGACCGCCTCGCGGGATTACATCCAATAGTTATGGAGTAAGAGCCATCAATATATTCGTTGCGGTTACGAAAGACTTATGTTTGTTTATATTTTATTTATAGATATTGATACCGTATTTCTTATGAGCGGACTGCGGTATATTTGAAGAAAGTTAGATTCGTCCCGAATTCAATTCTCAGCCTAAGAATTTTTGTAAATGAAATTTTAGGTAGTTACTATGGTCTGAGATTGGCTCTACAGTAGTTCATTGCATATAGCCCATAACACTAGTTTAACTTACTTACATATGTGTTTTTGTTTACTGATTTATTATTTACTAGTGGCCGCGAGAATAATAATTAATTTGATTTATAAGTTTGAACATTATTAAGGTTCTGTTGTACTTCTTCTATAATCACAGATTTCGCCAACGCTACAACACTATTAATTTGACTTTAACAATTAATAAAAGAGTATACATGTGTGTGTCAATTACATGGTAGTACTGATTTTTTATTGATTTAGTGGGTGTTTGTTCCGGATTGACGAAAAACTACCGAACCGATTTCGATATGAGTTTTGTTGAACGACAGTAAATTTTTTGACTTAAAATCGGTCCTACTTGTTATCTTGTTAATACCGCGGGTTTTTTTTTGAAATTATTTAAATTTACCAAATTAAAAATATCGAATTTCAATGTGATTTTTCACTGAACGATAAGAAATTATATATAATAAAAAATGTGTTTTTTTTATCCCGCAAATCGATTTACAAGTGAATAAAAATTTGCTTATTTCGACACAGTTTAACTAAAACAATAGCTGACATTCTTTTTTAAATACTGTGGTACTTTGTCTCCCGGGAATCAAGCCAAACATGGATGTAGTCGCGGGCATACCTTAGTTAATTTATAAAAATACTCACCCACATGCTACAGGAAGGAAAAAATATTAAAGAAAGGAAAAAAACCATATCATTAGCGTTTTGATTTCACATATCAATCAATGTACAAGTAAAATGATTTAAAAAAATATTAACTTCATTAAAATGAAACAAAGGAAATCCTTAAAGCTCAATGACAACAAGGTTGACAATAATAAAAGCTTATTTTTCCGGACACACGAATGTTCATTTCTTTTATAAACCCGGAAAGAGGAACTATAACGCTCGCCATGAACATTGACAAATTCGGTCGTTGGCAGCCGCCATCACTCAGAAAACGAGCATTTCCAGGAAAACATCGTAAGCGACGCTGCACTTTCTATAAGATAGGATATTTGCTTATATAAACCATTTTAACCATATAAAAGTGGTTTTATCCAAAATTAATAATTAAGAACTTTCAAGATAGATAGATAAATAAAAAACTTTAATGTAAACCATTACAGAAAACTTACGAACTCGTATATACTAGTTGTGTACAAAGGGCGGTCTTATCGCTAAAAAGCGATCTCTTCTAGACAACCCGTGGCAAGAATATTGCTGATTAAGTGTGGTGATGGTGCTATACATCATTATTGTACGATTGCTTACATCTAATCATAAATATACAACTATAATATATATATGTAAATATACACATAAGTTATGTACATATACAAGATATAGTGATAAAATGCAATTATTTAAACATAATTTCACATTAACACATAATTATTTAAACTTAATTTAACATTTATTTACTAAGTTCACAAACGAATTTACATTTCCGTGAGTCTTGCAGTTAAAAATAATAGGTAAATTATGTTAACATTGTGGCGAGTGCTGGTGAAACAATCAAGTTGGTTTAAACATTTTAGAAAAAGGTAGAAAATTCTGAAAGGAAAATACAAGGACGGATATATTTTAGAAAGGGATGGACGATGAACAAAAGTTCTAGAACAGAAAGTTCGGGAGAGAAAAGACAGAGATAGATAGAAGTTTAGAGAGGGACCGATAGTAAATAAAAGAATAACAAAAATAAAATCGAAATTATGGGTTCCAGAAGACTCTTTCGGGTATACAAGCAGCGTTAGGCGCGCCTACTGGGTAGCTTAGATTTCAGTTTAGTTTAAGACAGCGAAGTGACAAGTGCGATACGAAAGAGTTAGAAGAGAAGTTTAATACAAGACAGTGACGAGTTTAGTGGTGAATTTAGTCAAAAGTTTAGTAGGCAGATTAGTGAAGGAGGAATTTAGCGTAGTTTAAAAGTAGGTCCAGAAGCGAGCTATGCGCGGTAAATCGGAGGTGAACACTGCAGCAGCAGAAGGTAGTCTACACAATATCGGCGACGGTATTGTGAGTGAGACATCTTATTGTCGGGACGGTGCGACGTCATTTGTCCGTATAGGGGCAATACTGCGGAGAAGAATCACGTACAGCTGTATAAGTCAATAAAAGCGTTTAGTTAAAAGAACTGGTATTTTCTTCCAAACCTAAATGCGTACCCCCGTTCGCACGTAGCAATATTTATAATATCCACAATACATAAGTAACTGGGATAGTGCCAACAAATAACTCGTTTCAAGTGGAGCAAAGAAAAGCATGTTTATTTTCAAAGTATAATCAAGCTGTTAGGGTATTTATCAAACTCAATTCACTAATTCTAATCTCATACAAACGCGAGCTTTCATTTCATCTCGTGCGGTGAAGTGAATTGCAAAATAAATGACATCCTCACACCGAATTTATCGTTTGAGTTAAGCGTTTATTACACTACGCTGATTTTGAGATGCTTACTCTATTAAATCAGGGAATGAAATCAACCCACCATTTGTATCGGTTTACTAATTTAGTGGAGTGTAATAAAGGTTTAAAGTAATCCATGCTTGTAGAAGAACACAGTTAATCCCAAGTACGTAATCTAATTTATATGCCGCCTGTTGGCTTTAATAATGTGTTATTTTGAATATTAGAATGTATATATTTAAAAATAATAATACAACTTTGTTATATGTATGTATATTTATAAATATTATATCGGTATTAGGTTTAAATAAATTGTTTTATATTTTTTTATAATTCTTTGTTTAGCATGGGTTGCATGTCATATGTGATTTAGGTGGGCATTGAAAATCAGCGCTATGTCGGACTAAGTTACGGCACAGCAAAATACTTAGGGCCAACCTCGTTCCCAAATTGCGACATACAAGTTTTCTATAATTTTATTTACACTTTCTTATGGTACTACTATTTTGTGTTGTGTCGCTAATAGAAATGAATATTTGTCTTCCTTTTTTCTATATCGATATGAATAACATGGTATATTCTAAAATAAATTATAGATTTACAGAAAAAGTTTTTTGTTTCGATACAATTATTTTTGATATTTAAAAAACTCTGTTATAAAATTTTCAAGATTACACATTATTGAAACAAAGAGGCGATATGATTATTTAACTAGTACATATATATCTATTTTTGGTATATACCGATCTTTTTCCTGAATGGGTTTGAATAATGCTGTCGATTCGTGTCTCGTAGCGATGCAATAAAGCCGTCGGTTTCGTCGACGGGTGACGATTTACCCAAAACATTTTGGTGGGAAATGAGAACATTTGAGACTACGACGCTTGAAGCGATGCCTACGGAGACTTGTCCTGATTTCGTGTGGAATTATGGTCACATTAGTTTGAAGAGGAACTTGCCTTTGTGTTAGTGAGTTTCGAGTTTAATACATTCAAATCATTGTTTTGACAGTGTAACTAGTTTCCATTAATATAGTGTTTGATTTAAATTTTGTCTATGAGACGTGGAAACAGCTAAACCATTTATCAAAGTCCAAACTTCCTTTATTGTTCTACTAGCTGTGCCGCGCGGTTTCACCCACGTGGTGATGAAAAGTTGTGATGAGATGGAAAGTTGTTTTAAATTATAGCCTATGTGTTATTTTGGTGTGTAAGCAGTAGTTTTTGCGTGAAAGAGTAACAAACATACATCCATACATTATTACCAACTTTCGCGTTTATAATATCAGTAGGATTAAAATCGCAACGGACAAGTGGAAAAACAAATGGTAACGGATAAGTGGCAAAAAAAAGAATAGCAACGGACAAGTGGAGAATCGAATCGCAACGGACAAGTGGAAAATCGAATCGCAACGGACAAGTGGAAAATCTTCAACTGACAAATGACATAATTAATCGCAACAACATTTTAACTTGAATTTTTACGGGCAGGTTTTCAAATTGGACAAGTATTTTAACAATCTGCCCGTAACAGTTCGTGTTAAAATTTTGTTAACTGACCACAGGGTATTTGCCCTACTGGATGGCTACCACCCCCGGCCTAGGGTCTGCCACCATATCAACCTTAAGTTGTGTTCCAGCATTGGTGACCAGGTTCCAATACCCCTTAAGAGAGCAGCAGCGCATTTGTAGCACCTTTGGTGTTGCAAATGCCCATAGGCGATGGTAATCTGTAGTAGTTCAGAAAATAAATCTAGAGGATAAAAGGTAGCTCTTAGGCCAAGTACATAAGTTAACTTTTCCAACAGATTCCATTTGGTAAATCCGACACGCCGTTAAAACACGTCCCGCTGTGTTTCCCTTAAATGAAGATACATATTGGATGAGAGATCTGCCAATATACTGCGACCGACAAATCACGATTGCGAATTTTACGACCGTATTTTCATAGATAGATAACACTTTGTTGCTTTATTATAATAACACTGTTGGACTAGGGCTTTCCACTGAACAATATGCTTGTCGCGATTGTCAATTTGGATTGGCGACTTTGACACATCAGTAATCTGTCATCATCATCGGAGTGGCGCGTGGTGATTGTAGTACCTAACTATTGGGGGACAGGAAAATGAGATTAAAAAAAAGATTTTTCGTGGTCCCAAGATGTATTAAGATATAATATCAATAGAAGCACAAACAATATTTCATATTATTTCTTGTCTTCACCGCCACTGTTGTCTTAATATTTTCCTTAGTTTAGAGGGTTCTCTGGAAAAGGTCACTTTAAGCGATAAGGCCGAACTTTGTTCAACATGTACTGTACCTAGTTTTAAGAACGTAGTTTTAAATTTTGGTGAATAATATAGTATTTTCATTTATTCATTCATTCAACATATTCCAGAAAAACTTTAATTAAAGCGTACCAGATACAAAATAGGTTTGTATATTTTTAACACCCCTAATAATTTAAATAAAAAGTATTTATCATCGTCGGTATACTAGCTGTTCTCGAACCGAGCGGACTGTGCCGTGAGGAAGATAAGCGACCACATGGAATATCGTTGATATCTTGGAAGATAGGACGCCTCTTATTATCGGACGCAATGTGTCTTGATACGCTAGCGGCTTCCCATCTTCCAAACACAGCCCTCACTGCCGGACGAGACGGCGCAAATATGCATCCATCGGTGATGGATACATATTTATGGCTGGCGCTTTGGGGATAGTGACGTGACGTGAGACGTGAGGCTTATCAATTTTATCGAGACCTTTCAAGGCGATTGAAAGAAGTCCCGCATGGTCAAAAGGCTGACCTATATTTACTGCAAGGGATCAGTCTTGTAATATAACCGGGAAATGCGACCAGCATTTTGGGAACGCTCACCAACTGTAGCGATCTAGACTACATTTTCGAAGAGCAACTTCTTTAGAATCTTTGTGATTTGAAACTTGATGAAACAAAAAAGCGACACTAAACAGAGATAAACACATAAAGCTATAGGACTAAGCCTGCGAGAAAATGAGATAGAATACATTATATTTCATAATTGAACTCTAGGTTGTTACGGCATTCTTTAGACCAGTGGTTTTCTATCCAGACGTGAAAATACCCTGGCTGTGTGTTGTTCTGTTCCCTCTTACGACAGGCCTCCCGATGTGGCTGCAGGAGATTGTATACTTCCTCCGTTCCTGCCCGGATAAATATTGAATTTATTATTTACGTATTTCTTTATTTGTTCTATTGTGGCTTTTCGTCTATATTTTCTATGCAATATTTATCATATCTTATAAGGGACTAGCTGTCCTGGTAGACGTCGTCCTGCCCGGAAAAGTTTTAATCGATATACCGACAGCAGCGCCACCTACCGGGTCCAATTGTGAACCAAATTAAAAACCTCTGGCTCCATGCATAAAAATTTTGCTAAATATCATCACGTTATTAAATGTATTTACGATTCTATAAAGGGCATACAGACAAACATTCATTTTTATGTATAAGATAGCAAGAGGTCGTAAATTCAAGTTTTCACCATTACATCATATAAACCACATGTTACGAGCGATATAAAAGATAAGTATCATTTAACAAGTGACGCAGGTGTTGTAAATGGATCGCGGAGGCTTTTAACTTAAGAACCTCTTTAAGGCATGCCTCTGAAGTTATGCGGAGGGGACGAGCAAGTTTTAGAAATAGCTATCCTCAATATACGTATAGGAGCAAACTCTATGGGCGACAATGATAAAGGAGACCAGGCCAATCCTAGATTGGTTTTATAAGTAGCAAAACAGGCAATAAACAGGAATAAAACAAGATAGTAGAGAAATATAGCCTGACTAACTAATGGCCAGCTCTTATATCTTACAGAGCGTTCATTTGACATAAGATATATACAACCAATACAAAAAAAACATGTGTGCGTGTACTAGTGTACACACGTAAGAAGTGAAACTTCTTTATGACCTTATTTTTCGAAAAATGATCTACTATATGCGACTTTACAGAAATTGGTTAAAAGAAAGTTAAATTATGATTTTGCTGATCACTTTAAAATACACACACACACACACACACGCACGCACGTACGCACGCACGCACGCACACACGCACACACGCACACACACACACACACACACGCAAACACGCACATACACACGCGCACACACACACACACACACACACACACACACGCAAACACGCACATACACGCGCGCACACACACACACACACACACACACACACGCGCACACACGCACGCACGCACGCACGCACGCACGCACGCACACTAAATAAATGATTTATAAATCATCAAACTCGTATATTAATCAAAAAACAATAAAGTAAAGAAATATTATTATACAATGCTCGTCTCACAATCCATCTATCAACAACTCGTTGCTGGTCAACCACCATCCTACACTCGGCCATCCTGATAAAGAAATTTCACATCAATAAAATATACACATATAGAGAACATGCCAGAAATATAGCTGGCAACAGATTATTTGACAAAATATACCGATTGTACGCGCGTGTGTGTGTAATATAAATCAGTGTGATAGGGGAACGGTTTGAATATTTATAGAGAACGGATGGCAGGAGACTGATAAAACAAGTGTATGACAATAATGTAGATACAGTCTTAGTCGAAGGTGCTTTGTTACCAGTACTCGCCGGAGCTAGTTCTTGAAAACAGTCATACTTTGCTCTACTTGGATCGATTAGTTATCACGGACGGAAGCCTGATATCGTCATGACGTCAGTATCCCGCATGACGTTAACCTCGTGAAGAAAGAAAAATTAAATAAATACTTGAATCTTGTTCACAAGGCTACCGTTATATGGCGTCTAGCCAACGCGCATTGTGCCGATAGCTGTCATCGTTAATGGTCTCATAGCGAAAAGCTTTGACCGTTATCTAAATAGGCTTTCTCAAGTAAGGGTGAAGAGCTAGATACAGAAGGCAGCACTCTTGGACACGGCACGAATAGTGACGAGATTCCTGTCTCTGGAACTCTAAACGCCGGTAGTTTTGGACTTCAGACCCCGCAGGCGGTGAGCTGAATACACGTGTATTGAAGAGATTAATGAATGTAGATGAAACAAAAGATGTGCGTCAAGACCGTAGCAAGTGGAAATCCATGGTCTCTGTCTACCCCTATGAAAAAGAGGCGTGCTAATACGTATGTATGCATTAAATAATTAAACTAAACAATATTATACATTTTTATTACAGCTGCCTTAAGGCACACAAATAACTATTACGCGACCTTTGAGCTGCCAATAATGGAAAAAAGCTTTCTAAGACCAATTTCGAAAGCAATTGGCGCTAATCAGTGTGAATTATTCGACCCTCAAAGTCCTTTAGCAAGCAAACACTCGACTCGATCTACCCCCAAACAGAGCCAGCAGGTATACGTGACCTGAATTTCATTCATTTCATTCCCACCAATTTATTAGATGACTATATCATGTTCCTTTGCCTTGTATTGGAGAACACAGGTCATTGCTGAACCATTAGCGAAATAACATTTGCACACTGAACGTTTTAACAGTATTATTATATTTATTTATTTATCCTTTATTTTGCAAAAACACGTTACATACAAATTTATAAAATAGTAATGATGTACGAAGGTGAGCTTAACTATAAAAGAGCAGAGAGTTTCATCCAGCAAACCTATGAGTCTAGCAAGAAAATGAAGAGAAACAAAAGACTGGGTTGTGTACATCAACATTTTGTTGCGACCGACAAAGAACAATTGGGATTGTTTACTTTTTTCAATCTAGCTATTTCAAAAACCATTTCGAGGAATAGTGTCCCTAATCATTTCTGTCTAGTTAAAATTCCAAAAAACGTACGATCTTCTTGTATTTTGTAAGAATTGTGTTTGACCTTTATTGGACCTTACTAAATCCATTCAGGAGGGCCGTCTGCCTGTTTGCCTGCTTCAGGTGTAAAAAAATTTTAGCTGTACCTACATTATTTGATTTAAGTTCTTTAACATGGATTTTTTCCTAAAGATCACTTTAAAAAATTTAACGATAACTATAGAAAATAATAATGGTTGAACGCGAAAAATTATAAGCCTAGCGACAAAAAACACTAAAATTATCACGATACGTAATGAGTAATGACAGTGACATTTAAATAGTAGCACAGATTACTATGATTATATATAGACAAAAATTACTTTTATTATTTTTGTTTTCTAGGCAAAGAAATCAATGTAAACTTGTCCCTTATGACGTCATCGGAGAAATAATTTTAAAATCGAATTATAAAAAAAGTTACGCTTGAAATACAAAAATATTCAAATTAGTATCTTAAAATACCCTATTTTACGTAATAAAAATATAAAATCAGAGGGTAATTTATTGTGAACAATCCCCATTCATACCTGTAGTTTATTACCTTTACAGCATTAAGACTTCTTTTGTTTACTTTATGTTTTAAATTTGTAGAAAAACAACCTATTGTGTATTGTAATATTTTAAGGTAGTCATTAGCCAGGTGTGATTCTTGGAAATTATTGTTACGCGGTTGAGTATTATGTATAGATATATGGTATTTTTAGCATAGACATGGTATTTTTAGAATAAAGCAATGTCCGAACGAAGGGGTGAAGCAGTCAAACGATAATCGCAAGCTAGGCAAGACAAGAGTACATTCGACAAGCTATATAGTGACGGACTTTGCGCGTGCTGTTCAATCGTGAATTACGTTTGTACTGGTCGCGTCCAGTTATATTTGTACTTGTGTTACACGTGTTCGTATAGTTCTAATAAATTCTATAGTAATTCCAACGGCATTTTAATTCGAGTCCCTTAACTCGTAACAATATTTTATGATTTAACTATGTAATATTTAATATTAAAATATTAATAAAATGTAACAAGAGAATTAGGAATATATACCGAAGAAAATACACAGTTCCATATACGAGTATATAAGATACATACATACATTCATATAAGACCCAGTAGGTGGCGCCGATGAACACCTCTTTGACGGTGGGACCGAATTTGAAGATTTTTTCAAGTAGATTCGAGCATGGTTTAGATTAAGAATTGGTCCCTGGTGATGGCGCTGCAATCGATTTATATATTTATTTTTTTAAGGA
This sequence comes from Dendrolimus punctatus, assembly GCA_012273795.1. NCBI lineage: Eukaryota > Metazoa > Arthropoda > Insecta > Lepidoptera > Lasiocampidae > Dendrolimus > Dendrolimus punctatus. The sequence continues at coordinate 17,184,515 of CM022541.1, read as the reverse complement.
AAAGACAATGTTTTCCGGGTACATCTAGCTTGTAAATACTTATTTATAACATAGTCAATTTTTAACATTTGCTTATGTCTTAGCAAAGAATTATAGCGACTTTATAGAGATTGCCATCAAGTAAAACTTAATTTAAATATAAACATTTATTCCAAACGTAACTGTTATAACGATAAAGTTGTATAATACAAGGCACGCTCGCAACTAATGCTGGTATTAGACGAATCGACCAAATTGAATCAACTGTGAAAATTGAAAGGACACGAGATTAAGTGATTCAAGTTTATTTTATTTTGTTTATTTTAATAGGATTCCCAACAGTTTTTTACATTTAAGGCCTTGCGAACATTGAACAGGATATGTCAACAAATTGACATTTTTATCTGTACTGTGACTGAATTCACAAGAACTGCGTATTATATTATATGTTATGACGACTGAATATGTATATTTATATCTATAATGAATATTATGCGTACCACGCTATCGTCTTGGGGGCAATTGTAATAATAGCGATGTTTGTATGATAAATAAATAAATAAATAAATTTAATCAGTTACTAGACTTATGACTAAGGTTTACAATGCAATGTAAAAACTAAGCATAGGTGAACACAACTTGCAGTATAATATCTTCACTGTTATTTACTTAAAATAGACTGTCCGTCAGTCTATCTAATGAGTGTCCTGTTGGGCTAAACGAATCTTTTTATAAAATGATTTTTTGGAGTCATAGTGAATGTCAGTAAGATCACTGCTGCTGTTGAGAATTCTACACGTTCTAGAGATAGCGGAGTTAGCAGCTAGTACCTTTGTTCTTAATGGGGGGGAAGAGGGGGTTATAGGTTTATATTTCAATTGATAACTTTGGTTGATGTATCCAAATTAAAAAACCGAAATGAATCCTCTAATATGGGCTTATGGACGGTTCCTTATCATCGTCATCCAAGCGTTAAATCCCGGTTGCGTTCGGGCCGCTTTCCTACTTTTTCTACTCCACTTCGCGCGGTCTTCAGTATCCCCCGTCGGGCTTATGGGCGGTTCCTATATTTTACTATTCATAGGCAAATAAACGATCGGCAAGTTATAGGAACAGGTAATTAGTCTTTCCTTCAGATACGCACACTATCGCAATATGTATGTACACGTTCAACCACGAGTAAAGCCAGCTCGACTTCGTGAATTACAAGAGCTATGCGCTAAATCGAGAAATTCTCGGGGACTCTTAAGTATTCCGTACAATGTAATGAAATACCTTGCTTCATTCGCGAATAAATAACGTTGAGCATTATTTCTAAACAAATTAAACTTTAGGTGAGAACTAAAGAGACATTAGGTTTAGAAAAGGGGAGAAAACGTTAGAATTTCAAGGGCGCAGGCAACTGAATTATTTTCTTACCGGATTACTTTATTATGTTGTCACGAGTTACAAGACTCGAATTAAAATGCCGTTGGAATTACTATAGAATTTATTAGAACTATACAAACACGTATAACACAGGTACAGATTTAACTGGACAAAACCAGTACAAACGTAGTACACGGTTCACGGTTAAAAAAGTCGCTTTCAGTCATAAATAGTTACTCTAAATTATTTAGTGAAAAAAATCACGATTGTAGTTTTTAAAAGGCAAATTTGATTGAAGTTTTAACAACATTTTTTGATCAAATAGTCGGAGTAAAAATCAAATAAAATACAGCGTTTAAAACAGTTAAAACGGTATATATTATGATTTACTAAGCAATTTCTCAGATAATTCATAGGAAAACTACTATAGATAATTTTTTAAGAGTTCTGTAGTAAAACTATAGATTTTGATCGTCTACTCTACACGCACCTTTCTATAATTTTTTGCTTGTTCAGACCGTTTTCTATGAGGTTTCCGCTGATCGATAGCAAATTTGCGGACTTAAAATTGACGGTATATACCGGGAGGCCCACTGGAATTTTGATTTTATTTCAAGTTAAAAGTCGTCCAATTGAAAAAAAAAATGGATTCCGATGCAATATTTTCAATGATCGATAGAAAATTCTTAGATTTTCTTTGGGAGTGGATTTAAGTTGTTAGGACACGTATAAATTAATTTATTCCGTCCAACATAGATGAAGTCACGGATGAATCTTAGTTCAATAATAGTATTTTTTAATTTAATTTTTTACTGAGTCTTTTCTCCACTAGTGACGATATCAGACTCATACCTGATGGCAAATTTACATGTTTTTAATATCTAATATATAAAATTCTCGTGTCACAGTTTTCGTTGCCATACTCCTCCGAAACGGCTTGACCGATTCTCATGAAATTTTGTATGCATATTGGGTAGGTCTGAGAATCGGCCAACATCTATTTTTCATCCCCCTAAATGTTAGGGGTAGTCCACCCCTAATTTTTTTTATTTATTTTTTAGACAAAATTTTTAATTTCTATTTTTTTATGATACAGCATTAAAAGATACATACAACCCTAAATTTTCAACCCTCTACGATCAACCCCTATTTTTTACCGGGCAGGACGACGTCTGCCGGGACAGCTAGTATTAAATAAAATTAAGTATAATTTTAAACTTAACTACCTCTATTTTGAAATATTTTAGTCAAGAATTTAAATAATAATCCAGCCTCTTTGCTCAAAGGGTTGTTTAGAATAATATTTATTTCTCCACAAAAATAGATTTGTTTCTAAGCCTAACAATTCATTGTCATTAACAGAATATCGTCAACACTTTTCATATTATCCCAATTTCAACTCAGCAAGAAAGAGAAAATATTTTCTAGCGGCAATAAAACTAACAAGCACAGTCCATAGATTACTCGTAATCAATGACGTCATCATACCCCACTATGTACCCTAATCAAAAAACCATAAAACGCCATATCTCCGTACAATTAGGTCAGTAATAAAATTGGACCTTCGTAGGAGTATTATTATGCATATATGTGGTATGTAGTTTTATGTAACTAAACTGAATAGATTCTTATATTTCATATTCTTCGGGCACCTACGCACTATGCGGTTAGCCGGAATGCGGTTAGCCGTGCGGCTGACCGCAGGACGCGGTTGCGCTTGCGGTTAGCCGGGTGGCGGATAGCCGCAACCTGAACCGGAATGTGCGGTTAGACACCATCGTGGTTTGCGGTTGGGTCGACTCATTTCCAAGATGGACGTCGAAGAAGTAGCAGGTGTTTATTATATTTACTCGCGTTACATAAAGAAAAAGAAACAGAAAAAAGGTGCTGGATGCATTCTTATTTGCAAACTCGTGATGAGAGTATGTATTTTGAGCTGTTTTCGAAGAGTTCAAAAAGTATTCCAGATTGCTGGCCTATTTTGAATTTCAATTATATTATTTTCCGTATCGAAATCCATAGTTGATGCACTAGGGTCGATAAACATGTTCACTGTCAATGGTGGGCAAACGCAACTAGCACTATCCACGTAGTGTGTAGGAGTGTAGGGCAACCGACCGGCTGGCGGGCTGGCCGTCAGTTGGGCTGCAGCGTTCAGAACCAACGGAGCGGTCGGCTGGTAGCTGCATCGAGTGCATATAAAAACTACTTTCTTGTACAAATATTAGATTATAGTCAGCCGCACGGCTGACCGCATAATGCGTAGGTACCCTTACGGTTCCGTATGCGTTTTGATGAAAAAAAAACTTCATAATCGAGGGCTTCATAACAAATGGGCGTACAGAAAAAGTAGTTTTACACAAAAGACAAAATTGTTAATACAACAACACCAGCTGATTGCCTAAGGCTGAAATTTGGAAACCCTTCATTTTAGATACAATTGCGTACTGGTAAGGCTTTCTAAATTGTAACATGCATAGTTCTTAGTAAACAAAAACAAAATGGCATTTTTGCGTATACGCTATATGTTCTGAAGCCATCAAATTATCATCGTCAATCCGTCTGTCCATCTTTACCCCTTTCTATGTATGTCATAGATTGTATGAATAAAAATGATTGTATTTAGCAGGCTGAAACTGTGACCCAATACTTGTATAAAATTAAAAATCTTTTTAACAAGAAACAAAAGCGTCAACTATAATATTCGAGCTTTGTTGTCGATTTCCCTAGGATCCACTAATCAGATCCTGACTTGATGACAATGGGACCACCTCGGAAGTATACTCTTTCTAAATATTTATAAAACACGTTATATGCCTATAATATTGGAGAGTTGATCTCCATTTCCTTGGAATTCACTTGTCAGATCAAGACTTGCTGACAATGTAATTAGCGAGTAAAAACATACAGAAGAATAGGGAACCTCCTTCTTTTGGAAGTCAGTAAAAAAATACATAATATGTAAGCTAAGGTCTTCTATCCTATTTCATTGTAAAGTCTGACGAAGCATCCGCTTCACCCCATGGTATTGCAGTCGACGAGTAGTTACCTCGTCTATAACGAGGTAACTACTTTCGGTAAAACTATTGCAATTCTCTAAGCACAAAGTAACCCTTTTTGGTGAAACTATTGCAATCGCCTATTGATGAAGTAACCACTTTCGGTGCAATTATTGCAATCGCCTATAGATGAGATAACCACTTTCGGCGAAACTATTGAAATCGTTTATAGACGAGAGAACCACTTTCGGCAAAACTATTGTAATTACCTATAGATGAAGAAATCACTTTCGGTGAAACTATTCCAATTGCCTATGGGCGAGGTAACAACCACTTTCGTAAAAGCTATTGCCGTCGCCTATAGACGCAGTAACCACTACCGGTGAAACTACTGCAATCGCCTATAGACAAGGTTAACCACTTTCGATGAAACTGTATGTCATCATCACAATAAAAAAAGTTAAATGACATTACAAATTCATAATAATTTCGTTTTTGTAAAAAATTTTTGGAACCCTAAAAATGTATAACAAAAATGAAAAAATGTCCATTGTAAAATTCTTTTGACGTTCCAGACGATATCACAGAATGAAATAATAAACCCTTTGCAATATTTGAAAATCAGTGTCAGTTGCGGTCTTTGAAATATAATGCTACAATGTTTTTAACTGAAAATCAGCCTCTTGTAATAAAATACTTTGATATAGTGACTGGTTGATGTCTTGCGTGACCAAAAGGCTGGCTCGCATCTGGGGCTACGCATCACAGTTTGTATCTCATGTGGAAATGCGACCAGCATTTTGGGAACACTCGCCGCCGACAGCAATTTCAAGTAATTTTTACATTTTATTTTTAACTATACATTTTACATAGAATAGAATATTCTTCATTGCACACAAGAAAATAATAATACACATGAATTAACAATCTTATAACTAGTACAGTTGGCGGTCTTATCGCTAACAGCGATTTCTTCCAAACAACCTTCCGGAGATAATTTTTCATTTCTAATAAAAGGTCGGTATTTATTGCGTATATTTTAAAATATATACAATCATATATTAATAGTCCCGGTCGAAGGGGAAGGCCCAAGAAATGCTGGCTTGACGTTGTGAGGGATGACATGCGTACCAACGGTCTCAACACAAGAGATCCCGAAGATCGCGCGAAGTGAAGAAGAAAAAGTAGGAAAGCGGACCCTGGGCGTTGAAGTGATCGCTCCGAACGCAACCGGGATTTATGGGATGATGATGATGATGATTCATATATTGATAGTAAATAAAAAAATACATACACATATTTTTATACAAATATATGTACATACATAGAGTTACATAGATATACATAAATTATTATGTTTACAAATTTAGGTAGTGATTTTTGAGGAGTTTATTAAAAGATATAAATGACTTTGCACTTCTCATCGGTAATGCACATATAAAACATATAGATATGTACTGTTTAGTTTAACTTGATTTATGATTAGTTTTTTTTATTGCATGAGTTCAACGGACAGACAGACGGCCCAGCTGGTGGAATCCGGTTATCATCGCCTATGGACTTTTATAACACAGATACTACCCATGAGCTGATGCTCTATTAAGAGATACCGGAACATGTCCAGTAATGCCGGAATACAACACAAAGTTGTCATGGTAACATACCTTAGACAAAGGGTGGTAGCCAACCGAACGGGCAAATATCCTATCTGGCTGTGGAATGTATCGTCGCCTGTTACGATAGGCCGCCTCAACGCAGGAATTAGTATGCTTTTCCGTTCCTGCACGGAGATAAAAGAATTTTGTCTATAGTTAGTTGGTGATCAATATATGTGTATAAAGCAGTCTTACGATATCTTTGGAGCTTGGATGTGTTTCGGAACGTAAGTGTAGATTGAATGAGATGAATGAATGATAAAGATTGAATGAACTGTGAAACGAAGTTGTTTTTAAGGTATGTAAATTTAAGTGTTTATTCGAAGTTTTGTTTTAAGTCAAATGAGCCAATTTCTACCAACAACCAAAGCATATATATATATATCGATATCCTGTTTATTGCGTTATTTATATGATTATCATGAATATCCAAAAGTACACTAATGTCGACCAAAGCCAAAAGAACCCTATTGCCTCCTGATTCTAGTGTGCCACTGGCACAATGCGAACCAACGTTTTATTTAGAGGTTTTGAAATATTTGCAAAATCCCTGTCACGTACCAAATGGATGGGGGAGTGCTTGTCAGCATCTGTCTCAATTAATACTCGTCACATTTAAAATGGATTATATAGCCTCGAATCGAAAGGGTTAAACATGCGTGTCAGAAATGTATTCTTTGAATTTTCCTAATAGTGTTTTTGTATTTATAACCAAATTATTCAACTTATAAAATTATTTATATATGTTTCAACAGTTTAACTTCAGTTTTATTTGTCGGATTTTGGTAAAATTTTGTTAAAATATTATACAGCGTGTTTCATTTCAAATAACAATAAATGACAACTTTAGCGGTCGTACTCCATACAAATTTTTTGGTACCATTAAATCAACAGTCAAAAATAAAATTTTGAAATTTCCGAACAAATTAATTACAATAAAAAGGGAATAAAAACAGAACGTCTTGTAAATATTGGTTCGCGAGCGAGAGCGTGAGAATGAACAACTTCCGCGTTTAATAACGAAGAGACGAGCTGGAAACATGATACATTGGTCACTAACCTAACAATCTAGACACAATAACTGATACATGTAATTGTATTATTCTGAAATGAAAAATGAGGTCCTGTGGCTAAACCAAAGAAGTTACCTTGATTCATTTTTGTATTTGGACAGAGTACGTCATGAAGAAAACGTGGTCTGATTTATTGTCGTAAGGTCTGAAACACGCTGTATACAATGAATGTTCCCAGTGTTCAAAATACAGATATTGAACGCCGGTTTTCGTTTGGTACGGAAAAAAAAGAAAAGCGGGAATGCCGATGAGTTGCCTTGAAGACGCACGGTGACTGCTCTCGCTTAATATAGTTAATATTACATTATTTATTGAGAATTTTTGATAAATATCAGTGAGTATATATAGTTAACATAGTCAGTGAACAAGTGGTTGTGACGAAATAGGACGAGGCGCTGGTGGATTTGGACAGACATTTTATCCAACCCCCTTAGTGTTTCTCTAATAGTAGTTTCGTAGGATATTTTATATATTTCCTCTCAAAAAGCGCCCCTCCCTTAAAATATTGCTAAATTAGTGTTCCCCCTCGTCCCTGTTCCCACCACCGCCGGCTGGAGTACCAGGTAGGTACTTAACACCTAAGCACTAAAAATTACCTCGTGGGTTTGTACCGTCGGGTTACCAATCCCACCGTGTACGGTACAATAATTATTCCTCAACGAGAAAGATTACTAATTTCTATGGTTGTTTAGTTTGTTTTAAAAGGAGACAGAACAATCTTTAGCCTTATAGGACTTAAAAGGATAGGTCTATAAATCCATCATTAGATCTGTCCCCTTGTTCAGGCAGCGTGGCCTGTACTTGAGCGACACAAGCAAGAACTGCGTGTCACGGAGATGAATATACTGCGAAGGATGTGTGGAGTGACGCGGATAGACCAGGTCAGGAACTCCCGCATCCGTGGCAGTCATCATGTCCGTAACATAGCAGACAAACTGCAAGAGTGTCGCTTACGCTGGTACGGCCACGTTTTACGCAGACCGGCTAATTATGTGGGGAATAAACGTCTAGCCATGCTGCCTCCGCCAGGTCCCGGTCGAAGGGGACGGAAGGCTCAAGAAATGTTGACTTGACGTCGTGAAGCATGACATGCGTGCCAATGGTCTCAAAATAGGGAATGCTGAAAACCGCACGAAGTGGAGTAGAAAAAAGTAGGAAAGCGCACCCTAGGCGTTGGAGTGAACACTCCGAACGTAACCGGGATTTAATGCTCGAATGACTAGACATGCCTGGATTCTTAACTAATCTATATTAGTATAACTTGGTAATTATATGTCTGTGTGTTATTTTATAACACATGTCACAATTTTAGTGAAAATTGCTATTTATAAAGTCATAGTATCTAATCATAAATTACCGCTTTTAAACTTTGTCTGTCTATCTCACAGTTTATTACAAATAGACTCAGAAAATGATTTTTCTTTATTGCAGGAGTTCAGCAGATAGGCAGAGGGCCCATTCGATGGAAAGCAGTTACCATCGCCTGTGGTCATTTGCAAAACCAACGGTGCTACAAATGCGCTGCCGCTCTATTAAAGGAGACTGGAACCTTGTCCACTAATGCCGGAACACAACTTAAGGTTGTTATGGCGGCATACTCTAGATCAGGGGTGGTCGCCATCCATTACAGCATATACCACCACCACCATCCCTACCACCTGGCAATATTAACATTTCACTCATTTCAATAACATTTTAAATATTAGAACTGTTATCATAATCTTAAGTAAGTTTCATATCGATGTCTTGGTGGGTTTGAAAGATATGAACATAAAATCCAAGACTACGCAAACGAAGTAACAAGAAAAACTAGTATCACATAAATTTCGAATGTCGCAAAATAAATCAACATTTCATTATTATCCCCGCAAATTGCTAATGCGCTGGAACCTTGTCAAATTAACATTCACGTGACGTCACCCGCAACTCGATATGTACGCGTACTCGCCGGCCAGTGAACTGAGTGTTCGGCTACGGTTACGTCAATAGCAATTTGCGGGGATAATACCACTAACAGTAGTTAGTCTAAAGCACAGCTGTTATTTTTATTCTTAAAATACAAATTAAAAACAATTCACAAACTCCTATTCCTCAACATAATAAATCTTTTACTATAATCAAGCAACACAATTTCAGTCAAAAACTTAATTCGAGCGGCGCCTCTAAATCTTATACCTTTGAGAACAAATAAAGTACACAATTCTACCCTAATTTATTTACTTAGCTGAATGCGTAAAGAAAATTAGAGTAACGTGTGCGTTAGTGTTGTGACACGAATTGGATTTAGTCGTTCGAGTAATTGGAGTCTTCTTCGTATTGTACTAAAATTTGACAAAATTTCTGGTAAGTGAAGGAACGTACTGATAAGATAACTGCTCAGCTGCGCATTTTCAAAACTTAGCAAGTGTATTACAACAAAATTAATACTAAAGAATGCCATCTCTTACAATGATATGCGATTTTTACAATATTATGAAGCTTATAGGAAGCGACATAATATTTTCTATGTTAATTTTTTTTCTTAAAAAAATTTGAATAAATGATAAGGTCTCTGAGTAAGTCCTTCACCGTGCTCTAAATTAGGTTATCAGAACTGTCAGTGTACGTATTATTATAATTACTGTGCATATAAAAGATTACTACAACGCGAGTACTATTATCCGTACAGGAACGTAGAAAGAATACAATTTCCTGCGGCAGGGTGGCCTGTCGTAAGAGGCGACAGAACAACCCACAGCCAGGTAGGGCATTTGCCCGACTGGATGGCGGCCACCCCTGGTCTAGAGTATGCCGCCATAACAACCTTGTATTGTGTTCCGGCATTGGTGACCAGGTTCCAGTCTCGTTTAAGAGAACAGCAGCGCATTTGTAGCACCTTTGGTGTTGCAGGTGTCATAGACGATGGTAACCGCTTTCTATCAAGTGGACCGTCTGCTTGTCTGCTGAACTCCTGCAGTAAAAAAATAATTTAAAAAATCATTGAACTAAACAAGAATAGGCATAGTTAAACCTTACAAAGGTTGTTTTAGGCATACCTTGATTAGAATTAATTATAAATAGTCATGTAATCACTCTCGACCACGTATGCATATGAGTATAATATTCTTAAGGTGCCCTTCCAACCTCGGCTGCAGGCTGCGGATGCAGGCAGCACATGCGGCGGCTGCACGAAGCCGGCTGTGGCTGCACGACTGGTTTTCTATGTGGTAGTATAGATTTCTGTGAAAAACATTCCGAACGCGGCTGCGGCTGCACGTGATGCCGAGCCTCGGCTGCAAGTGCTGCTGCGACTTGCAGCCGCAGCCAGACTCGCAGAATCGCAGACCGGTAGTGCTGCAGCTGCAAGCCGATTCGCAAGTAGTGACGTCACTCCAACCTTATTAAATCGACAATAATTCCTAAACTGATCGTCATCATACTTCAAGTGTTTCTTAATTAGTATTGAATAACTTCCATCAGTGGGTCTACATATTATATAAGGACGTGTGGCTACTCTTCTCTGGCTAGTTATCAATGACAACATGTCTTCATCATCCTCTTCCTCTTCTAATAAAAGATATAACATCAAACTATTCTCACGACTATTCCTCACGTCCGACATTCTGAAATATTGAAAGCGACTGGTCGCCACCTGCTGCCTGCCCCGGCACGTGCAGCCAGCCTCGGAATCACTCCTGGCTGCGAATGCAGGCAGCGGCTACGTGTCATGTGTATGCTACCTGCGCCCGCAGCCTGCAGCCGAGGTTGGAAGGGCACCTTTAGATTACAAAAATATTTTCAAGATTTCACACACTGTAATACTGATGCTAGGCAGATTGGCCCAATTGAATCGATTTGGTTAAAAACCACAGAACTGAAAAGACAAAACGCGGCGACTGTATTCAATAACATTGATTAATTCTAGTTTACGTTTATAATATATATTACAACGGTTAATTATTTATCGAAATTGTAAGAAAGAAATGAATTGATAGCGATTTAACCTTCTGTCTTCAATGACGTACATCAAATAAATGAATATTTAATTTTAACGTTGACCCCATCACTAGTGCGGGTGAGCTACTGAAAGGACTTTTTAGTGCTGCTCCAAATAAATACAATCAATTACAAACCCTACGTTTAAATCAAGTTTACGATCGATTGAAAAGGTTTCTACTTTCTAATAAGACATAATATAAAAAATGCTACATTATATTATGAAACTAACTGTGGCCCGGCAACTTCGCTAGCGTAGATTAAATTTAATAATAATAGTTTAAGTACTACTCGAATTTGTTTGTCATTTTTTATTTAAGTATAGGTTTTCGTTGGACCACTGTCTCACCTGATGTTGATGACGCAGTCTAGGATGGAGCACGCTTACCTAGAAGATACCTAGTCACTCGTGACTTGAAGACTTCAAGATTGATTTTTCAGGAAAAAAAGACTCTGGCAAATTATTCCACTCTTCGGCAGTGCACACCAGAAAAGATGAAGCGGATCTTGACTAGTAGTCAAAAATGTTAATAGGTAGCCTCTTATTCACCCTCTTCAGGGTTGAATTTTCTTTTTCTTTTCAGAACGCACCTACAGTATGCATAGAATTCGTATGCAAATTTTCACTGCCCTAGCCTTAGTAATTTATGCTGTACGTTAATAATTATGTCAGTCAATCAGTCACACAATGAGGTCAAGTAATTTTCTTTTATTTTGGACTAATTTGGTCTAAAAATATGTTTTAAATAATAAAAAAACAAAAAGTGAGAAAATAATATTTATTATTAACTAGCAGCCCGTCCCGGCTTGGCAGGGGTGGTTGTTGAAATAAACCTCTTCATTTCAGTAAGAACTATTTTGTAGGGTCTTCTAAATTTAAATTATATTCTAATACTAGCTGTCCCGGCAGACGTCGTCCTGCCCGGAAAAACTTCGATCGATATTTAACAAATAAGAAATAGGGGTTGATCGTAGAGGGTTGAAACTATAGAGGCCGTCTGTTTGTCGGTTTGTTTAGGATTCACGTAAAAACTAATGAGCTGATTTCGATGCAGTTTCCGCTAATCGATAGTAAATTTTCACACTTAAGATCTACGATACTTTCTATCCCGGGAATTCCATGGGAATTATATCGAAAACACTATAAAGTTAAAAAAAAGGTGGCATAAAAATTTTGCTTATTATCGCTTATTCCGACATAATTTTTACTAAGCCCAAAGCTTAAATTCTTTTTTAAATACTGTGGTACTTCGTGTCCTGGGAATCCCGTGGGGTTTTTGCGGTATTGCCATAAATTATTTAAAGTGCTCAAACATTATCTAAGTTATTTTTGACGTGATGCGGTACTTTATATTCTGGGAATCCCGCGGGAAACGTGGACGAGGTCTAATGCAAATATTAGTTTTACATAAATATTCAAATGTTTAAATCATTAATATACTGTTAAATAATTTCACTCTCGTAATAGAAATACATTCATATAAATTTGAACGATACAAAAGCTATCTGTTTCAAATTATCGTCTTCATTAATTTGTCAATTTGCCTAACGAGTCCAAAATTGGATTTAATTTATTGGGATTGATTGATCTTGCTCAAATTGAATCTTTAACTGGATACGTTTTTACCTTATTTTAATTAATATCCTCAGCTTCCACTCTATTTCTCTCTTGGGCGAGTTCCAAGCCTTTAATTAGCAAGAAACTGCGTACGGCAAAGAAACGTGGCCTACTTTCGTTTCGAAGGCCAAGACGTACTTTGAGCGCGGATACAAGGAATGAATTAATTATTATTTCAAATTTTCTCAATTACGTATTAAGTATACTACTACAAGGTATTAAGGTAACAAAGCATTAGGTGTTTTTTTTATATTAGGACACTGAGATAACTAAGATAAGTAATTAATACTTCTATAATTGTCTTATCTAACTATACAACATACATATTAACTTTACGAGGATTTAGATTTTTATGGATTATTTATACCTTGAGATAACGCAGTTAATCACTTAATACATTTTTTGTATTTACAATATATTAAGTTAACGTGAAATTCGATTTACTTTAGATAGACGCTAATAGAGTTAATAAACTAATTATCTCAAATTTTCTTATCTACAATGTATTAAGGTAAGGAGGCATTAGATGGTTTGACAAGTATTAGCATTTAAATTATTTAGTGTATTTCATTCATCGCGGCATATACATTTGGCCAGTATGCATTTTTCCTAACTATAGAAGCGTACATAAAACCTTTACAGGCGTACACATGGTAAAGAGAACGTGTAGACCAAAATAAACACATTTAACCAAAAAAATAGACATATAAAAAACAGCTAAAACACGTTAAATACCTACAGGAAAAAATTTCAAGTGGGCCTTCGGAGCCAAATCAATACATAATAGCGAGAAATACTTAAAAGAGTCTCAAAACCGAAAATTTTGATGAAAACTAGTGAAATTATTAGTTTTTTTTTTAATCAATTACCCTAGTCCGAAATCGAATCGACTGATTTTGATAAAAATTGTTATAGTATAACTAATATATAAAGTTGCTTAAAGCGATCCATTTCTGTGAAAAAATGTCAAACACTAAACTAAGGAAAAGGCAACAAAATATTCTATTATTTTTCCTACTTTGATTACACGGTTATTTGCTGCGGTAATTTAACCGCACCTATTCTATCCCATATGAAAAGTATACGACCATTCCATCATAACTAGGTATGTTTGGGCCACTTCGTAATTCTCCCCTATTCAAGGACATGCAGACAAGACGTGCGCCGGTTTGTTCTCTCCCCGCCCCCACCGCATCGCACCCAGCGGACGCCCGCACGCGCAGGTTGCACCCCGCAAAGTAATCAGTGTCATTTATCACCTTCCCGCACAAACCTGTGTCGCGTGCGCAACCCTACATTCATCTTCACACAAACTAGATTCGCGAGTGGTATCCAGCACCTACGTATCATCGTACCAGGCCTGGTAAAGGCAACGCGGCGACGAGACAACCGTGAGTACTGTTTTGCTCAGCTAGTTTTTGAATCGTGGACAATAACGACGTGGCTACACTCTTTCATCGCCATTCCACATTTCTTTTATTGAGGGCCTTTGGCCTCTTCGCCCACACAAGGTATATATAAATTATACATAAATACACCTTATTACACCAACAACTTCTCATTACGTGGGCCGTATTCCTGTTTGCCAGCTTTGCAAGTAAAAAATATTCAAAATAAGCTAATGCGAGAGCAAGACACCAAACTCCATTAAAGAAATTTTTAGAAAAATACTGTGGGCGCTTTCAGCCAACGGTTCGAACGTAAGAAGGTAAGAACATATTTAATGGCAAGTGAAGCGGACGGGTATCAGCTAGTATAGCTATAAAAGTATATACGTATATAATTGAGGCCGTCAGTGCTAAAGCGGCCTAACCCTCAATTTATTATATTCGGAGATAAATACTGAAATTATGTAAAACGTGCTAAGATATAATGCAAGAATGGCCTATCTTTGGTTTTGTCACTTGATAATAGATGGCGTTCCAAAGACTTTTTTGCATTTCCTTAGTTTTACATAATTTCCAGTATTTATCTCCGAATATAATAAAATGAGGGTTAGGCCGCTTTAGCGCTGACGGCCTCATATATAAACACCTTATACGTTTGGCGATAAAACTGCCCATTTATTGTACTTTAATATATTTGAAAAAAAGTTATTCATTTATTCATTCATACATTTAGATAGTGCCCCTTTACAAGTCTGCCAAGTCACGAGTATTTTTATAATAACTGCTACACGATCGAATCCAATTCACATTAATCAAACTGGAACTCAATTTGATTAATGTTACTTTAATATCGAAGCTCTCTAGTTCAGTGGTTTTAATCAGACTAGATTATTATAATACCAGCAGAGAAATCCTTGGAGTCTCTGAATTTCTGTGACGCTAATTAATCTATACAGAGAAATGCCTTTTCAAGGAGATGCTTGGAAATTGTGGAATGTTTATTAAGACGTAAATTTTCTGGCGCAAACACGGTTTTGAAATTACTAGTGCATTTTCGTAACAATATATACATAACTACTTAAGTATATGAAAGTCTATGACGTATAAGTATATACGGTGGGCTGGTGGTGAAACGTTCTTAGAATAAATTTTGAAATGGTGAAATGTTCTTAGAATAAATTTTAAAAAATGCAAAAATATGTGTCCGATGCGTGCGTGAGTGTATGTGTGATAAACTTGAAATATGACAAATATCATATATAGTATTGTTACAACTCAGGTCCCGACAAAAACAAAATCCACCTGCATATCTGAAACAAAATACGTTTTATTACGGTTAGCATTTAAGCTAATTGTAAGTCTTTTATGATCGTTTTCTTTCGTTTACGTTGTGTTTAAAATTTGTGATTAGAAAACAGACCATTGTTTGATTGTAGTCTTTTATGGCAGTTTGCGGCCGGGTCATTAGCCAAGTGTGGCGGATTAAATGGACATAAATACGGACATATTGTATTTGTGCAGAGCGAGAACCACGATCGAAGTGAGACGAGAGTACTACAATCGGGAATATAATAAGTGTCGGACTTGGCGTGTTATATTGAATTACGACTTTCATTACGTTTGGATTTGTGTGTTCGTTTATATTTCTACCTGTATTATATGTGTTTGTATATTTCTAATAAACTATATATTAATTCATTTACAATAAATAAATTTGAAACGTTTCAAATTAGTGTACACCGCACAATAGCGTAGTACAATTAGCGCAAGCTGTCAGAGCTTACAAGTTCGGTCAACCTTCGCCCCTGATCTTACTGAAGCCTGTATTGTTAACGGTTGTATTGTACAACCGAGTAATAATGAGCTCATTAATGAGTATAACATCGCGGATAATTAACTGTGCGCTTATTATAAGGTTATAAGGTTATTAATAATTATTTATTTTTGGAGAGAATTAGACATTTTGTGACTTTAGGTGTAGTAGAGAAGATGGTAAAGATCGACCTTCCCCCATCTGATTACCAGATGAGATATATTTTTTATCGAATTATATTTAGTAGTGGTCGCTAACTGGTCGAAATTGGACCATAATTAATTTAAATTATAAATTTGAACATGATTAAGGTTCTGTTGTAAAAGACATCTATAAGGACTTCTATAATCACAGATTTCGCCAAGGCTACACTGTTCATTTGACTTTAACAATAAAAAAAAGTATATATGCGTGTGTGTGACAAATACATGGTATTGTGTGAAATGTTTTTTTTTATTTAATTTTTTTTATGCATAATTTAATAAAATATTAACATTCTGCACTCTTGCTCTATATCAACTATGTGTGCGAAATTTCATACTCTTCCGTCCGTGACATTTCGACTCCGTCCAATTTTCGTAAAAAGGGGTACAAAGTTTTTGCTTCACGTATTAATATGAGATATATAAACAAACATATGATAGCTTGCCAATCGAAAAGTGTTCACGGCTATTTGTAATTAAATCAATTTTTTTCATCACAATCACTCTTTTTATACAATTTTAGTTTCAACTGACAGTTTTTAACATGGAAAATATGCCTCGATGAACTTACCTACGTATTTCTGTTTATGACTACCTGGCGAGCAGGTAGTTTATACCTAGTTAAGTCGATATAGGTACCTACACCGTTCTGTTAACCAATAAAAGTTGGTATCATAAACAACATAATGTAATTACAAAAATAACCGTAGGCTTGTGTGCTAAAAACCGTAAAAGTTACCCGAGTCCAAAGCATGACAATAATATTCCGTGAACTTATTTTTAAATTAATTATATATACACATATATATATATATATATATATATATATATATATATATATATATATATTTATATATGTCGCAGAACGGCCTCGTTCTCACGACATCTTTAGTTATTGCAGGTTAAGTGGGCGTCATCAGGGCTCCGAGGACCAAAGATGCTACCGCTGCCACGAAGCTGGACATGTGGCGGCGGTATGCACTTCGGAGGTGGACCGCAGCGGGAATTGTTACCGCTGCGGACAAGCCGGGCATCTGGTGACTGGCCCCTGCTCAGCGAAGCCGCACTGCCCTGTGTGCGCTGCTGCGGGCAGGCCAGCCGGTCACCAGCTGGGCTCAAGGCCCTGCGGGGCCAAGCCCACCAGGAAGAAACGCCAGGCCAACCGGATAGCGCCGGACAGAGTCGCGGCCGCGGCGGCAACAACACCAGCTGCCGCGGGGAGCGACAAGGAGGATGGCGCTCGTGGCTAAACAGTAGCCACGGGCGGGCGGCAGCGGGCGTCGAGGTCTGGGGGATCCAAATAGACCTCCGCCCGCACTAATGCCGCGAGAGGGCGCGAGAGGCAGCCGCGCGTCCCTCTCAGGGCCGGGGAAATGTCATTCCCCGGCCCGCACACAGGAGAGGCCGCCTCTGTTTACGAGGCGGCCGGCCGCTGCCGGGGTTGCGGGTTAAGCTCACGCATGTACCGCGACCCCGGCGCTAGGCGGAAAGAAGGCTCCCATGGGGTTTTAGTGGGTATACCGGCAGCCGGTCGTATTGAACCGGCGTCGGGGAGCCCCACACACCGGCCGCGCATGATCCCCCGCGCGGCTGACGGTGCGGTAACGCATTTCCCCATGTAAAAAAAAAAAAAAAAAAAAAAAGGGCTCCGAGGAGCTCCTGACTCGCACATCTAGCGAGGAGGTCGCCCTGCTCCGTGCGGCAAACAGCCGTATGGAGTCAGAGATCGCTGACCTCCGTAATGAGCTCAGGAGCCTCCAGGCGGAGATTGTGCGGCCGCGCGCCGTAGCCGCGCCGCCGACCCCGCCGAATGTGGAGTCGGTGATGGCCGCGAATCTCGACCGAATGACTCTCCTAATGGAGAGTCGGTTTGCAGCCATGGAAGAGCGGTTGCGCTCGGTCAGAACCCCGACCCCCGCTCCAACAGTTAGGCCCATCTCCCAGCCGAGCTCGCCCAGCTTACTGAGGCTCTCGGCTGCCGAGTACCCCCCGCTGCCCTCGCAAAGGGCTAGTTTGGAGACGGCGGTGGTGATGTCCACCACATCACCGCCCGCTTGTCCAGCACCCCACCCTCCCCCGGCTCCGACCGGAGAGGGCTGGACGACGGTCGGGAAGAGGAAGGCCCAAAGAACAGCTAACCAGCCACCGTCTGGCACCCAGCCAGATGCTACCGCCGCCGATGCGCCGACCACCCGCGCGAGGCGGCGTGGAGGAAGAAGACGCGGGGGGAAGAACAAGGGGGATGTGGCGCAGGCTCCGGCCTCGCAGCCCCCCCCTCCTCCGCCCCCAGCACCCAACAAAAAGGAGATAGTCGCCAAGAAGAGGTCTCCGCGCCTTCGTCCCCCTAAATCCGCCGCCGTCGTCCTGACGCTTCAACCAGGTGCGGCGGACCGGGGGGTGACATTCGCGAACCTCTTTAGCAAAGCGAAGAGTAATATCCGGCTGGTCGACCTTGGGATAGAGGGCGGCGTACGGCTGAAGCGCGCGCGCACTGGGGCGCGGATGTTGGTGCTTCCGGGCGCCGACAGTGCCCCCAAAGCTGACGCGCTTGCCGAACAGCTTCGAGTCGTCCTCTATCCAGAGGACGTACGTGTCTCCAGGCCCGAGAAGACTGTGTGTCTTCGCGTCTCGGGCCTGGATGACCACGTCCATTAAGTAGACGTGGCCGCCGCTATCGCGCAGACCACAGGATGCCTCGTGGGAGGCATTAAGGCGTCTAAAATTCGCCCCGGCCCCGACGGGCTGGGGCAGACGGTGGTGGCCTGCCCGGTGGCGGCTGCCAAAACACTCCTTTCGGAGGGGACGAAACTCTTGGTGGGCTGGTCTTCAGCAATAGTGAAGGCCCTGCCTCACAGGACACAGAGGTGCTACCGCTGCCACGAGCCTGGTCATGTGGCGGCGGTGTGCGCCTCTGAGGTGGACCGCAGCGGGAACTGTTACCGCTGCGGACAAGCCGGGCACCTGGTGACCGGTCCCTGCTCAGCGAAGCCGCACTGCCCTGTGTGCGCTGCCGCGGGCAGGCCAGCCGGTCACCAGCTGGGCTCGAGGCCCTGTGGGGCCAAGCCCACCAAGAGGAAGGTCCCGGCCAGCCGGAAGGCGCCGGACGAGACCGCGGCCGCGGCGGACGCTCCAACCGCCGTGGGGAGCGGGTCAGGAGATGCCCGTGGGTAAATCACAGCCACGGGCGGCCGGCAGCGGGCGTCGAGGTCTGGGGGATCCAAATAGACCTCCACCCGCACTAATGCCGCGAGAGGGCGCGAGAGGCAGCCGCGCGTCCCTCTCAGGGCCGGGGAAATGTTACTCCCCGGCCCGCACACAGGAGAGGCCGCCTCTGTTTACGAGGCGGCCGGCCGCTGCCGGGGTTGCGGGTTAAGCTCGCGCATGTACCGTGACCCCGGCGCTAGGCGGAAGAAGGCTCCCATGAGGTTTTAGTGGGTATACCGGCGCCGGTCGTATTGATTAATCGGCGTCGGGGAGCCCCACATACCGGCCGCGCATGATCCCCCGCGCGGCTGACGATGCGACATCGCATTTCCTCATGTAAAAAAAAATAAAAAAAATTGGCGTCATCAGGGTAAAATGCGAGCATAAAACACGATAGCCACGGTTTATACACTTTTAATTTAGATTTAAGAGACATTTCAACATAGTTTAGACCGAGCAGCGGGTTCAGGGCACCCGCTCATACTTCTAACTTAACACTTTCTTTAAAATACTCCATGGTCCAACTCGACCTGTTGCCACCAACCAAATGTGTCACAAAAACTCCTCAGTCTACCGAGGTAGATACTACCAAAGTATAGAGGGCGTCCTTGACCCCGCTCCGCCATATGCTCTGCTCTGATTGGTCGTTTATTAAATTGCAATATTCATAACTTTTATTAGGTTAGAAAGATCTTTAAGTTATACAAACATTTAACAAATCGAATTAAATAAAGAATTTTAGAAGTATTTAAAATGTAAACAAATGATATTGTGCGTTATACATTCAGTCAACAATACATCCAATAATTATAGCTTCCCTCCGACATATATATATATATATATATATATGTATGTATATATATATATATATATATATATATGTATATATATGTATGTATATATATATATATATGTATATATATGTATGTATATATATATATATATATATATGTATATATATGTATGTATATATATATACAAACACTACTGTGTGTGAACTGAACACACACTTTTCTTTTTTTTAATGACTACGGATTTTTTAAAACTTAATAATAATTTATTTGGAACACCAAAACCTTCCCAAAATTGTAAATTAATATATAACAATTCTTAAAGCTTCTTACTAAATATTATCTGTATCAAATGAGAAAGTAGGGAGTCGTAAATATAAGAGACTCATTTCCTTATGGAAAATCTTTTTATATATGAAACCAAGGGCATTCTTTGTTATAATTCCTATTTAGGAGGCTTATTTACGACATGGCATAGTTTATGGGGGACGATACGACAGTTGCTTGGAAACTGTATATACTAGTATTTTATTATACGCCGAATGTACGTCATATGGAATATTAATTTTCCTAGCTTATACTATTACCATGTTATAATGGTAAGTAACATAAATGCAATACAAGACTATATATAATGATTCATCTCTATGTCTAATATATAAAATTCTCGTGTCACAGTTTTCGTTGCCATACTCCTCCGAAACGGCTTGACCGATTTTGATGAAATTTTTTGTGCTTATCCGGTATCTATGAGAATCGGCCAGCATCTATTTTTCATCCCCCTAAATGTTAGGGGTAGTCCACCCCTAAATTTTTTATTTTATTTTTTAGACAAAATTTTTAATTTCTATTTTTTTATGAAACAGCATTAAAAAATACATACAACCCTAAATTTTCAACCCTCTACGACCAATCCCTATTTTTACCGGGCAGGACGACGTCTGCCGGGACAGTTAGTATATATATAAATATACACATATCTCGAAACATGTTCCGACACAGCACTAGCTAGTTTTCAATGTAAGCTAGTTTAATTTATTCATATATATATATATATATATATATATATATATATATATATATATATATATATAGATATATAAAAGAAAGTCGTGTTAGTTACACTATTTATCACTCAAGAAAGGCTGTATCGATTTGGCTGAAAATTGGGAGTGGGGAGGTGGCTTAGAACTAGGAGATGGACATTATCCCGTTGGGATACTTTTTATCCCGCGCTGAGATCGGGATCTAGAATCGTTCTAATCACCTGGACCGATTTTCGTGATTTTGTTTTTGTGCGTTTGAGTGAGTCCTTGGATGGTTTAAATTCACAATTGGACGCGGTGGGTGGCGCTGAGATCGGGTCCTAGATTTTTATTTCTTCAAAGCAAGGCAATGTCTGCCGGGACCGCTACTTCCACGATAAAAATAATATTATAGATGTCCTATGTACACTAATCGACACAACAATGCTTTATCCGACAGACGATATGCTGCCCTGAAAAATTAAATATCTAGGGCCAAATTCCAGCGCCGTCTACCGGTTCAAATTGTAAATGTAAACCACCCGAGGATCCATTCGAAAAAACAAAAATCATCAAAATCGGTTCAGGAGATTAGGAGGATCTTAGAACCCGAACCCAGCGGCACCTACCTGTTCTTATTATAATTCTAAACAATCCGGGGACCCATTTAAACACATTCAAAAACTTTCGTCAAAATCGGTAAAGTCGTTCACAATTAAATAATTTCCCATATTGCTAAAATTGCCTACGGAAGCCTGTGAGGAAAACATATATGCAATATATACACTAATAGCAATAAATTATTTTTAACTTTAAATATATTTCAATGAATTCCGCCCTTCGTAGCGACATTTATTTTCCAATAAACATTCTTCAAAGGCATTGTCAACCGTGAAGAGGTCCAATTATTCTCAAAGTTTCAATCGAATACGTGAATGTGGGTCAACATTGGCTCCAAAGATTGCGAACAAACGCTCTTCACGAAGTTAAATAGACGCTACGTAATAAAAAGGTCGGGGCTTTTGAGAAAAGTTTCCGTTGACTTCCTCCGGCGGAAGTGCAAACAAAAAACACAGGAGCGACGTGCTTTGGTTGTCACAGTGACACTCAAACTTTCCCCTCCCCTAGTCCGTAGATTTAGTTTTCCCTAGTTTTGTCGACTTTACAACAGTGTAAATATTAATATGGTAAGGTTTAATTCAGTTTGTATTTTTAAGCATGAAAGTAGAATAAATTCAGTTGAAACGAGAGCTTTGAGAAGTATATGTGAGGTAAGGATGAATGATTTGATACGGAATAGTGTAATAAGGGAATGTTGTTGATTGAAAGAGAATGTAATAACAAGAGTTGAAGAAGGAATGTTAAGGTGATTTGGGCATGTAGAGAGGATGGATGAAAATAGAATCACAAAACAAGTATATAACAGTATTGTGAATGGTAGAGTTGGTACCGGTAGACCACGACGTACACACCATGATCAAATAAAAGAAATGTTAAAACGAGGTCAGGTAAAAAGCATATCAAATAAACGTGCATGTATGAAGAGGTTAATGAAAGTAGATGAACCGAGAGTTGTTTGTCAGGATCGTCGCAAGTGCAGATCTATATAGTCTCTGCCTACCTCCATGGGAAAAAGGCGTGGTAATATGTATGTATGCTTTTTTATATTTTTGATAATAAAATGGAGTTAAGGCCAAAAAGGGGCATAATTTGTTTGAATTTGAATTAAGAAGACCCTCTTATATTTTGTTATTTTAACAGCGTTTTTGGTGATTTTTTATTAAATATTCTAATAACATCAATTTAACTCTACATATCTGAATGTTAATTCTTTTAAGATTTAATGGACGAAAGGCGGCCTCAGCGGATGAGCGAACTAAGACTTTCACTGCATCGCAGAGGTACCGGGTTCGATTCTGGGCAAAGTAAATTTTGGAAATGATTTTTCCTCAAGAGTATGGCGTTATATTCATCCATAACACAAACATGACTTGCTTAATTTTAAGGGATACACAATATGTATGTTTGTCTACCGATAATTTATTAATGGAGGCGGATTTTCATTTCTCAATCATCATTTTAATTTTAAGCAGGAACCTTCCCGCAGAAGATAATTCCGTCTGGCGAAGGCGATTATAAAATTTATTAATATCCGGTTACGCATTGACAACCGGCTGCCTGTTTACTTGCTTTAGGCAAAAGAATAATCTTTAACTACTATCAATACTTAAGTCTGAAACCTGACGTATTGTTACAATTTGGATCACCTAAAAACAAAGCGCATTTATTACCTGACGGCGTCGTTTGAGCAAATAACATTGAAAGGCTTTTATTACCGTCTTCTTTTGTTTACTTTATGTTTAAAATTTGTAATTCGAAAAACATTCCGTTGTGTATGTCGTACCTTATCAGTATCTTTTATGATAGTCATTAGCCAGGTGTGATTCTTAGAAATTCAGTCTGCGCGGCCGAGAGACATATTGTAATTGTGCAGTATAAAGCAATGCCTCAATGCAGAGGGGCAGTCTAGCGATAGTCACAAGCGAGACAAGCCGTTAGTGACGGACTTTGCACGAGTTATTGAATCGTAAATTACGTTTGCATTGGTTGTATTCAGTTATGTTTGTACGTGTTTCTATAGTTGTAATAAATTCTATAGTAATTCTAACGGCATTTTAATTCGAATCCTGCAACTTGTAATCGTATTAAATATAATTGATACCAGTAATTTCAGTAGATAATAATATGAACATTTATAGAGTTCGTGCCCTTTTATTGTAAAAGTCCATGGGTAACGAAAGCAACTTACCCTTTTTTCCCTCTTCTTGTTTTCCTACTAACTCTAATACCTACTAATTTCTATTCAATACTAAAAGTGTATTTGCGTATATAGAAACTTGATCGAAACTGTAATCAAGTCTTGTGGTTTAGTGGTTTGAACATTGATCTGCTTATTAAGATATGTATTTCGGAGATTAATTTCAGATAATTGCTTTTGTGTTTGTTACCTGTAATTCAAATTTAATTTGTTGAATTAAAACTTCCTTAAAATCGCTGTGATTTGAAACATATATGAAACGATACGATGAAACGATAATAAAGCGACACTAAAATAATAGATGAAGTTAAAAATAGAAAATATTTTGAAGTTTCAGCATTGGTTTCTTATTTTAGTTATTATAAGCCTCTCGTGTCATTTATTCAAAGTTAAGTAATGGAATCTGAATAATACGTGTTCTATATCTTCAATATGTAATATATGAAATTTAATATATTTCATTAAAATATAAAGTAATTTTTGAGCTTGGTCAGTTAGTCAGTTGAGCTAGTATAAAAATAATAAACTTTATAATTTTTTTTTTTTTTTTATTGCAGGAGATCAGCAGACAGGCTGACGGCCCACTTGATGGACAGCGGTTACCATCGCCTATGGACATTTGCAACACCAAAGGTGCTACGAATGCGCTGCTGCTCTCTTTAGGGAGCCTAGAACCTGGACACTAATGCCGGAACACAACACAAGGTTATTATGGCGGCATACTCTAGACCAGGGGTGGTCGCCATCTAGTCGGGCAAATGCCCTACCACCTGGCTGTGGGTTGTTTAGTCGCCTCTTACGACAGGCCGCCGGGCCGCAGGAAATTGTATTCTTTCTCCGTTCCTGTACGGATAATTATCCTAATAATCATCATACTCAATATTTATCTCACTCTCTCGTAGTCTACTGTCTTGAAGTTTCATTTGTGTCGTTTGTGGATTGCACACAAATATTTTTTTACTTTCTAAATGTATAAGGAAGTTTCTTCTGGTATGAAATTATTAGCCTAACGCTACCAAAACGCGCTTCTTCCCAAAAATGATCATGCAAATCTTATGTTTGTGCAATGATGGATCACAGATCCAAACAGCTGGTGCCTGATTCAACATTTTCATTTTGATGGACTGTAAATTTATTTGAAGAGTTTACAGGAGTAAGACGTATGTTGAGTCCTGCATAATAATTGATGACGTAATAAGCACCACGAACCATTGAATCTACCTTCAATGGGGCTGCTAGATCAGCTCTTGAGAGTGCACGGTACTAATAATCCATCGGGAGGCAATTTGTGGTTTCTTATTTTTGGCAAAAATTCACATCAAAAATAGCTTAACTTTAAATTTTAATGTTATATAAGAATTTAAAGTCAAACGTTGTCTCTGGCCCAAACTAACGTCTGACCTGCATTGGAGACTGGCTTCACCACCAATGGCAGCAAATATGTCACTTCAACTTTATTTAGATAGCAGCTCGCTGGCTAAGCTTGTAAGGAATTTATGGACATATGTTGCAGTTTAAAATTTCACTACGCCATTTCATTATTATAACTATAGTCATGTTTTTCTTTCTTTTTATTGTGTCTTTGACTTGTTGAATATGCACTGCTTGCTACAACCCTTTACTTCTTCAAAAGTCATTCAGTAACATACTTCTGTATAAAACTTATAGCGGCACTTATCAAACTATCTACATCGGTATAAAATGTTTGGATTCAAAAATGTTTATTAGTTGTTCCGATTTATAGGAAACAAAGCATTGTCCGCGATGCTTTCCAAAAATACAGGAGTTTCCATACGACACGTAGCCACTTTTACGTGAATAGAAACTGTTGGAAAATTCTTAATGTTTTGTAAAGTATATGCTTAACTAGACAAGTTTTTGTTAAAAGTTATTTCGAATTTGTTGTTCGTAAAATCTGTTACAATAGTCAAGTGTTTCAAAGTTCTCTTTGAGCTAATTGAAGTATTTCGGCTGGCTTCAAAGTTCTATATTAACTACGAAATAAAGTTGGAAATTGTTGAATAACTTTAAAATAACGCTCCAAAGATAACATTTCTTTGAACTTTTTACATTACCAGAACTAATTGGCTCCTTTAGCTCAATGACCAATAACTTCTCTGAAATAAGAAATTTAGTATATATTTGTTACAAACTGTGCAATATTTAATATTATCTAATATATAAAATTCTCGTGTCACAGTTTTCGTTGCCATACTCCTCCGAAACGACTGGACCGATTCTCATGAAATTTTGTGTGCACATTGGGTAGGTCTGAGAATCGGCCAACATCTATTTTTCATCCCCCTAAATGTTAGGGGTAGTCCACCCCTAAATTTTATTTTTTATTTTTTAGACAAAATTTTTAATTTCTATTTTTTTATGATACGACGTACAAAAATACATACAACCCTAGATTTTCAACCCTCTACGATCAACCCCTATTTTTTTACCGGACAGAACGACGTCTGCCGGGACAGCTAGTGTATTATAAGCTACTACAATAAATGAATTGAGAACATGCCATTACACTGTGTATCAAAAAAAATGCAAAAAGGAAACTGACTTCAAGAGAAAATAAATAGCAAAAATTAAAATTCTTAGGACATCTTCAAGTTGGTGTGAAGTAAAAGTCCACTTTTCTTGTATACATTTCTTTTTCTTCTCAAAAATACTTTTCATTGACAAAATTCATAGAAAGGCTGTTGGTATTAATAGCCTATGAATGTATCGCCTCAACTATATAAAAAAAATTGACCGACTTCAAAATGAGGAGGTTCTCAATTCGTCTGTATGTTATTTATTCGATTTCTCCGTCAATTTT
Source organism: Dendrolimus punctatus (assembly GCA_012273795.1). Taxonomy (NCBI): domain Eukaryota; kingdom Metazoa; phylum Arthropoda; class Insecta; order Lepidoptera; family Lasiocampidae; genus Dendrolimus; species Dendrolimus punctatus. Next base: position 17,157,785 of record CM022541.1, on the reverse strand, counting down.
AGACCGATTTTCAATTTGTTTTCTTGACTCGTAAGCGTATACTCCCGAGGTAGACACATGCTTACCAAGTGAGGATCTCAGGATAATCGAGAATAACACCTATGTAAGAATGCCGTGCGCCTAAATTCTTGAAAAAAAGCTTGTATACGCGTGTAGCTATTATAGTTTCTACAGGCGCTTAATTTTTTATATGCATGTTATGCTATTCTCCGTCAATTGTGGATTGATTTTTTTTCTTTGTTCGTAAGTATGTAAATTCTTAAGGCGGTTCCTTCTTTCTTGAGTGGATCCTGAAAAAATCGAAATATTTATTTTTTGGTTTTTGAGTGAAATATGTTTTTGTTTTTGTAATTTTTTTAGCAGTATTAAAATACCCAATCTATATTAGTAACAAAATACGAATCGTCTTATTCATATTAAGCTAGAATAAGTTTGTAGGGTTCTTTAAGGATCTTATAAGAATATGAATAAGACCGAAAAAACATATAAAAGACGTACTATCTGTTGATTTAAATAAGCGCAATGAATTATCATCACTTAGACACCTCGTGAACTCTTTACCAAATATTTTATCCTTTCGATGGCTTGTTTATATTTCACAGACAGAATATCGTCTAGCACTGTTAATGATTTTATTCTCTTTGTCTTATAAAGCATACAATAACAAAAAATATTAATACGATATTTTTTCTTAAGAGAGAAATTTTCGAAAACAATTTTAATTACATTATGTGTTTAGAAGGTTAGTTTTAAACAATTGCCCCGTTTGATATATCACTTTAGATGTTTTTTGGAGTTGAGTAAGACATTTTAAACATCATTAGATAGAGTAAATCTGAAGTATTTCTTTTTATCTCCTCGATCCTGACAAACACGACATGTCAGGGCATTTGCCTGCTCTTTTTTTAAATTGTTTTTTATCTTTTTTTATTATTTTTACTTTTTTATTTTCTTCATTCTTTTCATGCCTTTCATCTTTATTTACAGCTTACATCTATTACATTTTTGTCTTATTTTGTATAGGTTACATTCTTTCTTTTATTTTACTAGTTATGTTTACAGTATTTCGGTCCTAATTTACTCACTACGCTTTTCTTCATTGTTATGGACAACTTCTTACTACTACTTTTATACTAGTATTTTTATTTTACTGTTTATGTTTGCTATCTCTATTTTTGTTTATACTATGTATTTACTCCTTATATGGTTTCTATTAATCTGTATTATTTGAATAATAGTGGGTTATTGTTTGGTATTAGTTATTTAACTTTATATAATTTATTGTTACGTACGAGTGAGGGTACGCACTAATGGTTTGAAAGAAAACACCAGTTTTTAGTTTAAAAACTTTTATTGACTTACACAGCCGCACGTAGTACCTCTCAGCCGGGTCGACCCTATGCGCACGACCAACGATGCACAGTCCCGACAATAAGTTAACACACCCTCAATACCGTTATCTTTTATCCGTGCAGGAACGGAGAAAGAATACAAATTCCTGCGGCCGGGCGGCCTGTCGTAAGAGGCGACAAAACAACCCACAGCCAGGTGGCAGGGCATTTGCCCGACTGGATGGCTACCACCCCTGGTCTAAAGTATGTCGCCATAACAACCCTTAGTTGTGTTCCGGCATTAGTGACCAGGCTCCAGTCTCCTTCAAGAGAGCAGCAGCGCATTAGTAGTACCTTTGGTGTTACAAATGTCCATAGGCGATGGTAACCGCTATCCATCAAGTGGGCCGTCTGTCTGTCTGCTGAACTCCTACAATAAAAAAAATATAAAAAAAAATACCGTCGCCGATATTACGTAGACCACCTCCTATATTATCACGTGTAGCTCGCCTCTGGTTCCTCTCTCGAACTACGCTACACACCTACTTCACGTATCCGTTCACCAAACTTGTCACTAAATTCACCACTTAATTCGTTTCTGTCTTCTATTAACCATCTCTTATAACTCTTTAGTATCGCACTTGTTGTTTCACCGTCTTGGACTGAACTCAACTTTAAACTGCCCGGTAGGCGAGCGTTACGCTGTTTATATACCCGGCAGAATTCTCTAGAACCCATCTATCAATCTCTGTCTTTTCTTTCCCGAACCTTCTGTTCGGGAACTTTCGTTTATACATCTATCCCTTTCTAACATCTATCTATCTCTTTCTTTCATTTATCGTCTATCCTTTTCTGAATATATCCGTCCTTGTCTTTTCGTTCTAGATTTTTCTAGACTTTTCCAAAAGTTCTAAGACTAACTAGATGGTTCCACCATCATTCGCCGCATTATGTATCTATCAGTAAGTTTACGAGGATAGATGGACGAACGATATGAGTTTGTAGGGTTTTTTTTACAACTAGTTGTTATTGTAAACAAAAATATATTGTAATATTACAGATAATAAAGAATACGCGTGTCGATTTCCATCCAAACATGAAACCTACAATCGTAGCAATACCAACTTAGAAAATATATTCCGCGTGCGTAAAACAGTAAGTGTGTAACTAACAAACAACAGTTGTAACCTACTTAGAAAGTAACAATACAGAAGCAGACGGGCGCCCATTCGTTGGTCTAAACTTTGACTACCGCACTCTACGTACATTCGCAACGTGCCGACTAAAATATTTAAACAGCATACACATTTCTCGGGGCTCAGGTTAAAATTAAGCGGCCCATTCACGATCCTGCATTGCAGTCCGCCGCGTAACGCAGGACTCTAAATGTGTAGCCAGCCGGCATTGTACCCTAAATATTTTTCAATTTTATCGGAGGGTAAACCGCTCCGTTACGTAACGCGTTACGGCGTCAGTCTGTCTGGCTTACGTTTCTCTCATGCAAGCTATCACTTCGGTCGGGCGTCCCGAGACGCACACGTTTTTTGAAGTGATAACTTCACATAGGAGGATAAACGGCTTCGTTACGTAACACGTTACGGCGTCAGTCTGTCTCGCTTCCTTTTCTCTCATGCAAGCTACCACTTCGGTCGGGCGTCCCGAGACGCACACGTTTTGTTTATTTTCTTCTAATTTTCGAAATTTTAAGTTGTGTAACGTACATTTTCACTGTTTTTCCGTCTCACTTTTAGAAATTATTTTTACTAGGAACAATTTTAGGCAATGTTAGGTTATAAGAACAAATTTAATGCAACTGTTGTTTTAAGTTAAAAATGGATATATCTGTTTGATCCCAAAATAATTTAAAAAAAATACTAAGCATAATGCCTATTAGTGTAATAGGCCCCGCCCGCTGCAGGATTGCAATGCAGGATCGTCTATGGGCCCTTATAGGTCTTCCCAAGATTTTAATTTATTAAAGAAGTAATTTTTGGCTAATTGGAGGCCGCGGCGCCACTCAGCACGCACGGAACCGCCTCTTCATGTTTAATTCCCCGTGTTGTTTTACGTGAGATTTATTTGTGGTCGTATAAAAGTGATTGCGGTAACATATATTGTTATATATTTTCTTATAATTTACGTTATTTGGGTGTTTTTCCGTAGTGTTTATGTTTAAAGCTTTCATTTCAGACTTCAAAAATTACACTTATTAAAATTGGTCAAGGTTTTTTTTAACATATTTTGACCCAGATTCTGCACATTATTAAGCAAGCAATATTATGGCATATTCTAATAAATATATCGAGGATAAACTATGTAAAAACGAATTAAAATATTTTATCATACATTTATAAAAAAATCCTGAAAAATATTAAAGAAGTGAAATTATTCTTACTATTCAAAAAGCTATTGAAATGCCATAATATAACAGACTACTCTTTACTTGACTAAATTAGTATTTAATTATGAAAATTTTACCGGACAAAAAATAAACCTACCCTGTTGTTTGCACTGTACTGTATTTATTATTGTAAGCGTAATCGAATTTTCAGTCGAATAAGCCAGAGTAAATTTAAAGTGAAATCATTCAACTATTTATTAATTTTACCTACATTTTTATTCTATGAATAACTTTTATCTGTTTTTTAACCGACTTCAAAAAATGAGGAGGTTCTCAATTCGTCGGAATATTTTTTTTATGTATGTTCACCGATTTCTCCAAAAATTATGATCCGATTTACGTGATTCCTTTTTTGTTCGATGCAGAATAGCTGCCATTTGACCAAATGGCTGAAAATTTTACAGAGTTTGGCCCAGTAGTTTAGATAGACACTAAAAAGTAACAAATAAATTAAAATCACTTCGTTTAAAAAAACCCACTTCAAAAACTACATAAAAAGTATTAAATAACTTATTCCTAAAGCTAAGTGCTTAGTAATTTTCAAAATATAGTAATGTTTATATTTTACTTTGCACCGACTTCAAGATGTTTTCGATAATATATACTAATAATAATAGCTTTAGAAATAAGTTATTTTATACTTTTTAGTTTTTGAAGTCGGTGTTTTAAACGAAGTTTTTGTTTGTTGAAATTTCTTCTTTCAGATGGTGTAAAAAAATATACACTACTATGGTAAATGTTCTTAGAAAATGCAAAGAAATAACAGGTAGTAAAGCCCAAACCCTTCTAGCCCCTTCCCTACTTCTCTATGAAATACCTTTTGGTGGGCAAAATTTATGCGTTTTTAGCATTGTCACAGGCATATATACTGGTCTAATTGTTTCCTATGAAAAGTTAGGAACTATAATATAACTGAAATCCATGAAGGCAATCTGGATATAGCATGAATACAGGACTCTGAAATCGGAGAAACAATTGAATTGATGGACGTTTGTGAAACGAATTTCTTCATAATTAAATTAGGTGTCTCAACGTTATGGGCTGTTAAGGCCGACCAAATTGACCGCAGACAAGGCGGGGCTCAAGTGGGTGATTTACGAGGGTTCAGTCATCCCGGAAATAGTTTCGAGTTGGATTCCAGATAGTGTACTTATGAGAAATATATACTAGAAATATATATATACACTTTTAAGATATTAAAAATACAAAATCTAATACAATGTTCGAATAGTTCAAAGTAGGCATTATAATACCTTATTAACATACTAAATAAATAATAATAATTTTTGTACTTACTTTTTAAAAATTACGCATCATTTTTTATTTTTTTTTATTTCAGGAGATCAGCAGACAGGCAGACGGCCCACTTGATGGACAGCGGTTACCATCGCCTATGGACATTTGCAACACCAAAGGTGCTACGAATGCGCTGCTGCTCTCTTTAGGGAGCCTGGAACCTGGTCACTAATGCCGGAACACAACACAAGGTTGTTATGGTGACATACTCTAGACCAGGGGTGGTAGCCATCCAGTCGGGCAAATGCCCTACCACCTGGCTGTGGGTTGTTTTGTCGCCTCTTACGACAGGCCGCCGGGCCGCAGGAAATTGTATTCTTTCTCCGTTCCTGCACGAATAACTAACTTTCCAATATAACACAATCTAGAATACGGCTTTTACAAATAAATTGTATGTCAAAATTGAAATCCGAAACGGTAACAATTTATCGCACAATACCCAAAAGGGCACAAACTTGTGATATTAACCTATTTGTTTGTATTCAACGATTCTCAAATAGCAAATTTTAGCTGTTTTCTAATTTGAGATTAGTTACAAACGCTAACTGCTCTACTAACCACTACTAATCAGTTAGACTTCACCTTTGGACCATTCGCTGCCTAAACTGTTTTCCAATTTCTGGTTGCAAACACTAACTACTCTACTACCCGCTTCGATTGTCACCTAAGCCTCACCTCACCCTTAGACCACTAAGTCCGCAGCTCTTAAAGGGTTAAAACAAAGGAAGTATTTGGGTAAAGGTTAAAACGAGCAACAATTAGAAATGTAATCCTGTAGAGTCATATTACAGCAGACAATTCGCTTTAGAGTCGTAGCGGTTCTTTCAGTGTTGCCAGGTCTAAATTATTTAAATATCATGACAGAGTTAAAAATCGACGCTAAGAATTATAGACCGAAGTGCTTTTGTAACAAGAGCAATTTATTGAGATAAATAAAATAAAAATATACATACATAAAAATAAACTAACGGGTTTTGTGGTTGAGATCGTTTAGCTAACTATTGCCGGCTCACTGGATCGCATAGCTTCAGGTTTAATTCCTGGCATGGTGAGTTTTGTAAGCGAACTGTCAATTATTTTCTGTGCTCTGCGTGTCTGGGATTGTCCCCAGGGATCACCCTGGGGACGGATCACCGTTGTATATGACCCATATCAGAAGTGTAACTTGATTATTTTGGAAACAGACAATGTGTGTTTGACTGCCGATTATTATTATAAATTAGCGGTCTCGACAGACGTTTTCTTTATCTGAAAAAATACAAAATGTAGGACTCAATTCTACTGCCACCTGCCGGTACCAATTGTAAATGTAAAACATCTAAATCGGTCCAGAAGATTAGAAGAATCTCGACTCGCATTCGATCCCAGCGCCACCTACCGGTTTTTATTGTGAAATAAACTATCCGGGAACCCCCTACTCAAATACACACAAAAATATCATAAAATCAATTTCTACGATACAGATATGTATCTAACTGGTCACGTAATTTATCTTGTTTTATATTTACCTTAGCCACTCACAAGTTGCACACAATAACATGGAGAAAATGAAGAAAATCTTTAATAAAAAGCATATTGAAATTCAGGCTAACCTGCAAACTCGATTAAATTAAATCACGTTCTATATGAAGTACTTTAAAATCGGACCACGCCACGAAAATTAGTACGCCTGGCAACACCAACTCCACAACTGGTACGAAACGCGTCGGGTTAATCTTTCGTGAAAAAAATTCACTGAATACAAATGAGAATGTTAGCAAGCCTTTTTTGTTTAAGCACACGGCGTTGAACAAACGTTGAGAACCTGAATAAATGAAGTTTCTAAAATGATTACGTTTTTATTTTTTTATTCATTTATAAAGGTTACGTACCGTACCTAAGTATTTACATGTTTATGTTTGTTAATATTTTTTTATGTCTTTTGAACAACAATCAATATTTTTCTTCAAGATATGAAAGTTAAAAAAAACTGAATATAGTGTTTTGTTTGGTGCATTCGATTGGCAACACTATTTTTATACGTAACACTGATTATACTGATTAAAAAATTGAATCAATTTGATTAGAAAACATAGAACGGAAAGAACACTACTTGAATATTCAAGTATGAATGAATGAAAACCCTTTATTGTTCACCAAAAATAAAACTACAGTGCTTAAAACTACGTACAGTAAATGTTGCACAAAGGGCGGCCTTATCGGTCATAGTGGTTTCTCCCAGGCAACCGCCTAAACTAAAGAAAATATTAAAACAGTATTGGTGGTAAATTCAGTAAATAATATGAAACATTCCAAGAATAAGTAAAAAATAAACAGTAATATATTTTACAAAAAATAGATATATCATACTATACATGTAATCAGCAGTATGTCTAAGACTTGCAAGGACCAAAGATATTTAGTCACCATTAGTTTAAAAGACAATATGGATTTAGCTTGTCTGATGTTGAGTGGCAGTGATTTCCATAAACGGACAGCCTGCGCCGTGAAAGAGTATTAACAAAGGAAGGTGTTTACAAGTGTCATTCAGGTGAGATTATTACTAGAGCGTAAATAACGGGAATGCGAAAGATGTAGGAAATCAAAAAGTTCCTTTAAATACGGGGGAGTACAAGGATCGAAAAGGATATTGTACAGAAGAGAAAGTATTTTTTTTTTATCACGTATAGGTTCGCGTTTGACCATTATCTCGCACGATTTGAGCGGAGATATGGTCTAAGATCGAGCACGCTTACCCAGAAGGTACCTATTCACACGAGACTTGAAGACACCCAGGTTGTAGGTTTCGGGAAAAACAGACTCCGGCAGTGTATTCCACTCCTTTGCGGTGCGTATAATGAAGGTGGACTCAAAGCGCTTAGTCCGAATAGGAGGTATGTCCACCATATAGCGGTGCCGCATGCCAGTGCGTCTGGTTGTCCGATGATGGAAGGGAGACGGCGGGATAAGATTGAAGAGCTCCGATGCACACTCTCCAAAATGTATCCGATAGAAAACCAACAAGCTGGCAACCCTGCGTCGATGTTCAAGACTTTGTAATTTGTCTTTAAAGAGCTGGTCGTTGCCTATCAGCTTCCTGGCTCTCCGCTCAATTGATTCTAGTGCCTCGAGTTGGTATTTAGCTGAGCCATCCCAAAGATGAGAACAGTACTCCATACATGCCCGTATTTGTGCTTTATACAGCATCAGCAACTGTTCTGGAGTGAAGTACCGACTCACCTTCGATAGTATGCCCAGCTTTTTGGCTGCAGTTTGGGCTATAGATTCGATGTATGAGCCGAAATTGAGACTAGATGTTAGAGAGATATCAAGAAGCTGAAGCCCGTCGGTCACTGGCACAGACACTCCCCGGAAAGTAGGAGTCAGATCAAAGGAACTCTTCTTTGCGGTGAAAAGACACGCCTGAGTTTTGGAAGCATTGAACGAGACTAGATTGGCGTTGCCCCAGTCAGAGACTCCCCTTAAAGTCTCGTTCGTAACTGTACATTCTGGCGAAAGCGAATAGGTAACCAGTCTGTGTTTGTGCTATATGAGACATTTTGGTTGATTTATATAATAATAAATTGAAACACAGAAATGAACGAATCGATTTAAATAAACTTCCTTAATAAATATTCTGACACCATTATTTACTGCCATTGCAACTACACGGACTCGGACGTACTAGGCTACACGGTTATTTTGAAGTTTCAGCGTATTAAAATTTTAAATTGGTGGAAGTATTAATAAATATGGACAGTTGTAATATTTTTCATAATTATCTAATATACGCATGATTTATCTAAACAATTGAACATCTAGAATAGAAAAGAATATCCTTTATTGAACACAAGAAAGCAGTATACTTCAGAATTAACAACATTTCAACTACAGTACAACCGACGGTCTTATCTCTAATAACGATGCCTTCGAGATATCTTCTTGAGATAATTTTGTATATGTAAATTTATATGCAAATATATACAAACTTGCTTACATATACATAAATTACTGTTTACAAATTTATTGAAAGATATAAGTGACTGCACTTCTGATGCTCATTGGTAATGCATACCATGATCTACATACGTACCGATATATACATAATTCAAATATATTTAGTTGTTTTTTATAGTTATACGAGTTCTTTTTTGTTTCAGATTATGAGGGCCCGACACGGGAGAAGCCCCGTTCAGGCGCTATGTGGAGTGCGGGCGTATTTTTCCTTACACAGATAGTCGTCTGTCAATTCACTACTGGTAAGCAAATATGTGATGATAATATTTTCTTAATTTTTGCAACTAGTACACATAATTCTCTTGCTGTTTGAGTCATAACCATCATTACAAAGGACCTGAAACCTTTCATCCACCATCCAATGGAACCATTGAAATTGGCAAAGTTCTAGTTGGAGCAATGCCTCAGGTTACAACGTCTAGATCTTTTTCTCGCTACTTTAGATATAATAAAATTACTATGAACTGTGCAACAAATCGCTGCTGCAAGAAAGGGTGGTTGCATTGCCACACTACATGGCAATGCAGATTCGTTGCGCGAAATACGAACCAGCGTTTTGATTACGGGTTGCATCAAAGAGTTTCATACAAATTTCTTTGAAGAAACCCTTTGCTGATGGACCTCACGGACCTAATACTTCAACTTTTTTTATTGCTGGAGTACAGCAGACTGTTTACCGTCTCCTATAAACATTTGCAACACTAAAAGTGTTACCAATGTACTGCCGGACTCGTAAACGGGGCTGGAACATAACTCAAGGTTGTTTTGGCGACATGCTCTAGACCAGGAGTGGTAGCCATCCAAACGAGCAAATGCTCTACCACCTGGCTTTTTTTTTTTTTTTTTTATTGCAGCAGATCAGCAGACAGGCAGACGGCCCACTTGATGGACAGCGGTTACCATCGCCTATGGACATTTGCAACACCAAAGGTGCTACGAATGCGCTGCTGCTCTCTTTAGGGAGCCTGGAACCTGGTCACTAATGCCGGAACACAACACAAGGTTGTTATGGCGGCATACTGTAGACCAGGAGTGGTCGCCATCCAGTCGGGCAAATGCCCTACCACCTGGCTGTGGGTTGTTTTGTCGCCTCTTACGACAGGCCGCCGGGCCGCAGGAAATTGTATTCTTTCTCCGTTCCTGCACGGATAAAAGTTGGCTATGTGTGGTTTGGTCATCTCTTACGACAGGCCCCCTGGCCCCAAGAATTTGTAATCTTTCTCCGTTCCTGCAGGGTTAAAAATAAATTCTTACTACTTATTTCTGAACGATGCAAATATGTCTGTAATCACTTTCTAGGGTTCCTTGATTGCGCCGCTTGATAACTACAGCTGTTGACGCACCGTTGCCAGCCCTTGACTTAGTCATTGGAAGATGTGACGGTGCCAGAGTGTCGACGCATCTCGTGTCCCACGCTAACGACCGTCCCATCTTCCGAGGAATAAGTGAAATTCAGTCCTGCCTCTTGCCAAAGTCGCGCTCTAAGCCATTTGAGTCTAGGATGATCAGCAGATGATGTCATTGGAACTGATGAAATCCTTTTATCCTTATAGAAAATCCACCATCAACGACAGAAGAAGGACAAACAGTAACTTCCTTCTACGCCCTGAGCACAGGCATCGCACCAGCTCCCGTAATGCTGAAGCTCGGAAACTCTACCATTGACAGCACCAAAGCTTTCAAAGTTCCTCAGGCCACAGATCTTTCTGTGCCAACCCAGCAGACCATGACGGTGGATGTGGTGCCTCACGTGGTCTCTGTGAAGAATATATACTTCGACCACGATAGGAAGTATGGTCCCACTTTTGAGGACAGTGATGGGAATATCACAAAGATCACTGTGCAGCTGGGAGAAGATGCTCAACTGAATTGCAGGATTAGTCTTCTCCAGGATAAAACTGTAAGTATATTTTTATATATCGAGTTGAAAAGTAGTTCAAGAATTTTTTTTATTACTTGATGCTGGTAGCTTTAATTGCGAATCCGTCAAAAATGCAGACGGCCTAACTCATGAAAAGTTATTATCGCCTATAGACGTTACACCAAGGGCGAAGCCAAAACGTCGTCAGATTTTACGAGGGAATGAAGAGTAAGGAATAGAGAGACGAGGCAAAGGGATCATATAAGAGGAATAGGAAGAGAAAGGAGATGGGATGTATGATGTAGGCTAGGTTCACAGCAGGTTGGACCGACAGTTTTACTTTTGGTAGACTTTCGGGTGTTGCTATTGTCATGAAAGCTACCAGTCCGATCTAATATGAACATCCAGTCCCTGCGGTTGCTGTCCAGCAGTTGCGAGTCGGCCTTTGTATACAGTGGATGATGATGACATTCTGGTTGTAATATGGTATTTAAATAGAAGACAGAAAAAAAGAAATATTGGGTACATCCAATAATTGCCAAGTGAAATGAAATTCATTCATATGAATGAATGAATAATTTTATTGCACATGCATTAAAGTACAATAGGCGGTCTTGTCGCTAAAGGCGATCTCCTCCTGACTACCCTATACAATTATTATTGACAAAGACTACATTATTTACTGACTACATAATTGTTAAATGGAAGATTACAGTATTCATTCATATCCAATACAAAGAGAACAAAACATAATAAGATAATATAAGTCTGTTAGAACTATACACAGGGATAAAAAACTCACACACACTTATGGCATCCGTGTCATAATTAAATATGTAATTACAAAAACATTTTTTCTTAACTATAATTAAATTTAAAAAATTAGTCTTGATTTGATTTAAATGGAAAAGTTTTAGCAGCAAATTGGCGTCGTTATTGAAAAGTTAACTTTTATCTTTCAATCTCTTTCAACTACCAATATTGTTTATCACGGCTATTTAAGCTTTAAACTTTAAAGTTGACAAAGTTTGCCCTAAAACCTTTTAGGATATTAACGAAGTGATGAAGCTAGAAATTATTTATTATAAAAACTTATTTTTATAGTTTCGTAGGTATTGAGGCAAAATATAATTCTTACAAACTGCCACATGCGTCCTTGCTTTTGTCTTTCTGTCTAACAATATATCTAATATTCTCAAAAACTACTTGAACACTTGTTCAAAAATGCCTTTTGACTTTATAATATATTTTTGTAATATTTTAAGTAATAGGGAAAAGATCAAAAGGCTGGTGCTCAGGCATCGGATAATTATGGCAATCCAGCGAGGAAACTTAGCAAGCCTTCTGGGCACCTTACCCATAGAAGACGGTTGTTCTAGGCTCGGTATTTTACTTACAGTCTTAGGGTTTATGGATAGAATACAACACAAATAGGTTTTCTTTTGTTGTATTAGATTATTTATACATTTCTTCATTGTAATAGTGTGATAAATTTATATTCTTTATATATAAAAAGTTATTATTTTTGTTTCACCATTACAGTTCTAAAATATGGGGCTCTTCAAAAAGATCGTAAACAGATGTTTACAGTGTCAACGTGGTAGGCAACGCATCAGCTCCTTCAGAGCTGCATTTATCCAAGGACGACGGTAACCACTTGCCATCAAGTGGACCCGTTTGCCTACAAGCAAACAAAAAACCCAGTCTTGTCCAAATAGCTTGAGAAACTTACAAAACCCCGAATCATTTTCCAAGCTTTTCACTTTTTACAACGAACTTCAAAACTTAATCAAGTACATTAGTAACCGCTTGTATGATCTTAATCGTATCGGCTATCTCTTTCTTTCGTTCGAAAAGAAAAAGGACAAGTTTGCAACGTGGAAAATTAACTGAACGTTTCAAGGCTAAGTGGGTCCTAATTACCAAAGTTTTGCGAGATTATTTCAACTGAAAAAGCTTGGTCGTCATGATGTTACATTAATCAGGGAATATCGCTCGTTAAATGAATTTTAAGTACTGGTATTAAGCTCTTTGGAGAAAGTTTAGAATAAACGCCCTTTCAGCGACATTTCAAAGAGGAAATAATACAACGTTTAAGCCGTTGTATTATCGTTTAGAAACAGTTAGGCATATTACCCTAAAACCATACTTGAGCTATATCTATAATCTATACCTATATATATTGTTACGAGCTACAGGGCTCGAATTAAAATTCTATAGAATTCTATTAAATCCCTTGGATTTACTATAGACTTTATTAGAACTATACAAAACACGCATAACACAGGTACAAATATAAATGCGTACAATCAGTACAAACTGCACGATTCAATAACACGCGCAAAGTCCGTCACTATATCGCTTATTGAATGTACCCCTCCGTTCGTGCATTCCTTTTATCCTGTACAAATACAATATGCGTTGACGCAAATCAATAATTTCCAAGAATTAGTTCGACACATCTGCCTAAAACAAGTAAAATGACAATAGAATGTTTTTTTTTATTACAAATTTTAAACACAAAGTAAACAAAAATATGTACATTCCTTTGGGATAATAGTAAGGCGAGCGATAAAAGCATAAACTTACAAAAGCTAATATCCTTAGGTGTCTTGGGTCCGACGCAAAGGTAAAGACGGCATCCCTGAACTCCTAACAGTGGGTGCTATCACGTACGCACATGACAACAGGGTGACGGTTGCCAAGAGGTATCCTGGTAACTGGCGGCTCGTCGTCAAAGAGGTCAAGCCGGATGACGAAGGTGTATACGAATGCCAGATTTCTACCCACCCGCCTAGAGTTAGCAGGATTTATTTGCACATCAATAGTAAGTAATTTTTTATTTTAGCTCTCTCCAATATTATATGTTTATAGCCAAATATAGAAAAATCTTCAAGCATTGTTATATTATGCAATGCTATATAAGATCAGCCTATAAATGTCCCACTGCTGGGCTCGGGCCTCCCGTTATAGGGGGAACGGTAATATACGACCACGCTTATCCAAGGCGTCTTGGCAGGTTTGAAACCTCGGTTATCTCGATATGCAGGTTGCATCACGATATTTTCCTTCACCGTTGTTAGCACGTGGTAATTGTAACAATATGCACATTACATCAAAAAAAATAATAAGTGATGCATGCTTTCCGACCAGGATCAAACCCGTGCCCTTTTGAGACAGGGATGCGTGCGCTAGCTACCACCGACATTCAGCCTAAATTATATATAGATTACTATATATATATATATTATATATAGACACCTAGCCGCCAACAAACTACCGTAGCCAACGATTGAATATGGCGTGATCTAAGAATTACCTACCTAGTAGTCTGTTAGCGAAGGTACGAGGTCTAAACATGACTACTTCGAGCAGCTGGTTGTCAGCGAGTGATTCACTCGATGTCCGCGCGTGGACAAGTTACGAGCGAAGAGAGTCGGCGTTAGTCTATAGCCGAGTGGTTCTAATTATCTATGATCTTAAATCTTAACCAAATAGTAGTTATTATACTGACGCTAACCGCGGTGTCCTTGTGGTAACTAAAAAAAAAACATTTTACTAAACAGTTAATATTTTTAACACAAATCATCAACTCTACGTTAAAAACACTCATTGTTTTACAACTATTTTTTTTTACATTTTTAAGCATAGGTACAATATGTAATTGAAGAATATGCGAATCATTTTGATTGATAGTTTTGACGTGACAACGTCTTATAATTCGATGGAGCCGGCACGAAAAAACATGACTCATGCGGCGTTACCTCGCTCTGAGGAGTTCCATTTAAGGCTTGAACTGCAAGCGAGAACTCGGAACGAGCGACAAAGAGGCACAATCGGCCTCCGCGTGCGGCAGCGTTCGACATCTGTCTATCTCATCTACTTGAGCGTTAAACGTTGTCACGTTCAACTCTCGTCAGTAAACCGACTTTACAGACAACCGATTTTTTTTAAAGAGTTTTATATAGTCGGAGTTACGTGAGAACCAAATTACGGCCACAGGTAGTCATCAATAAGGCCTCTTGTAGTCATCAATAACGCGACGGGCACATACCCGTTGCAACGGAACTTAACGGATGAGTCCGTCGCGTTAACAAGCACCCATACTAACCTATTGAATATTGCGCGTCGGCCCGTCACCCGTTAAAAACCGGGCCTTTGTCCGCTGTCGTTAACAAGAGGCCTAAAGGTCTCTAATACTTTAGGTATCTAACAAGATATTCTGTTCCCCAGCTCCTCAAGTCTGGGTGGTGGATGAGGCTGGCGCTCCACTCTTGGAGAAGTACTACGAAGCGGAGTCAACCCTCGCGTTGGTCTGTCGGGCGAGGCACGTGGAAACGCCCGCCGTGTTGACCTGGCTTCACGAAGGGAGGGCTTTGAATTCTGATACTACAAGAGGAGGGATTAGGTAAGCATTCCAACTATAATAAATATATGTCGCAGTACGAATTATAGTACGTCATTATTGCAACGGTTAATTCTATTAATTTTGTTATTAAATTAATTTAATTTATTTTTTTATTCTTCTTTTCTTTTAATTTTAATTCTGTGAAAAGTATAAGCCTTCTTTATTCTCTTTTTAGAACAGTAAAAAAAGAACCTGAGATAGATAATTTTTTTTTTTTTAAATACTGGATGTGTTGCTGGGGAGTTTCTTGTCGCTTCTTCTCCACTATGTATAGGTTAAGTAGTAATGTTAGGGTTATTATTTAGCTTACGGCCTACTTGTTTATTTTAATTAATTATTTTTGTAAATGGTTATCATTTACGCTATGGGAGCCTAATCTTACTTATCAGCGCTTCGCAAATTGTGGCTTTATTTAGGAGAAGAAGCAGCGCCAGAAACGATTTAGCAAAATGCTCTAGTATTTTTATGTAATATTAAAATCGGGAGAAGGTAAAATAAAAAATATTAAGATTATTGTATTTTATGTCTATAGGGGTATACATTAATAATTGACAGTTGTTTAATTATCTTTATCTATAATTAATATCATAAAATAAATCTGTTGTGAATGTAGAATTTGTAAAATAAATTTACACACGAGAAAATGTCACCTGGGCTTATTCAAATCAACAGATTACAAAAACGCACTTTTCACTTTTTTTCTATGTCACTGTATAAAAAGAGCATAGCGATCATTTAATTTTAGCCATCAGTTAAATATCTATGAACACTATCATAGAATATCATCA
This sequence comes from Dendrolimus punctatus, assembly GCA_012273795.1. Taxonomy (NCBI): domain Eukaryota; kingdom Metazoa; phylum Arthropoda; class Insecta; order Lepidoptera; family Lasiocampidae; genus Dendrolimus; species Dendrolimus punctatus. The sequence goes on along the minus strand of CM022541.1, from coordinate 17,141,704 downwards.
TATCATAATCTAACATAGAAGTATGATCAGAGAAGTATAGGTCTTTTTTAATGAAGAACCTATGACGATATAATAACTACATGTGATTCATATTATTATATTGTCTATGATCATAGTTAAGGAATCCTATATGACAGCAACCGTACAAATATGATCATATCATCTGTTTAGCCTCAAAAATAGCGTCAAAATGCAAAAATTGCCGCTTTGCGCCTTGTGCTTTATAAAGCCCATGTTAGCGCGCATATGGAGTACTACTCATACGTATGGGCCGAGGCATCTTACCAGATAAATTCCCTAGACAGTATTCAACGTCGATCCGTTCTCATTGTCGACAATCCCGTACTCACAAACGGTTTAAATACGCTTGGCCTCCGGAGATTGCGTCTCTCTGCGTATTTTACCGACTATACAATGGGGAGTGTTCCGAGGAACTGTTCAGAATGGTGCTTTCGTTTTCCTTTTACCACCGCACCGCACGCCATCGGCTGGGCGTTCATTCCCACTTCCTCGAGCCGCCTCGCTCTTGTACGGAATGGTTCTCTAGAACATTTCTCAGTGTGGGGATTTGGTATAAGCTTCCAGCCGTGGTTTTCCCACAACGCTTACAATATGAAGCCTTTTAAAAGGATGTCATGAAATTACTTCGAGGCCAGCAGTGTGTTAGTGAGATCTTTTGTGTTGCGAACATCCATAGGCGACGGTAACCATTTTCCTTCAGATGGGCCGTCTATCTGTCTGCAGTGCTCGGAATATCTTGTGTATTTCGTAAGACTATTATCTTTCAATCTTACTTCCTCGAGTAAGGTGCTAAGGACTCCTGTCTAACTCAAACACGTCTTTTATTTATTGTGTTTCTTGGCCATGTCTATTTTCTTTATTAATGCAAAAAATTGCACTCATAGCAACGGAAAACAGGGCTAAATATTTATCCATCTTGATAAAATATGACATTTATATGATCGGAAGTGTATTATGTAAAAACGAAGAACAGCATCATTTAAATGTAATCCAAGAATTTGACAGATATGAAATCATATTTATATGATAGTGTAATTGGGGCCTAATATACTTTCCGATAAACGAAATTGTGTATATCGCCAGATAGGTTGCTCTACAGTGGTGTTTTTTGTAGTAATAACTTCTTTTGGGAGGGTAAACCGATTCGTTACTTAACGCGTTATGGCGCCAATCTGCCTGGCTTTCCTTTCTCTCAGGCAAGTTATCACTTCTGTCGAGCGTCCCGAGACGCAACGTTTTTTTCTAGTGTTTTGCAATCACTAAAAAATCCTTAATGTTAATAAAAGGTATTTTAAGGTCTGCGATGGTTTTATTTTAGCGTTCAATTAAAGGTATCTTAATTTAGGAATGTTAATTAACGTCTGCCCAGGGAGGCTCCGCGTACAACAGGGCAGGGTGTCATTGATGTATGTCAAGGTTGACGCGCCTGTCAAACTCTACTCTGGCAATGACGTTGACAAACGCGTTCCGTTTCTATTACAATATGTCGTTACGGCAACGCGTACAAAGTTTCGCTGACACATGCTAGGATTAATTAGCTATAAGTATGTCCTAATACTGCGGCTTCATCTGCGATGGTGTTCAATTGCGCGGTTTTTAAAGTTCAAAATAGCGCTGTCATCGTATAGCTCAATAGTAAATATACAATTATACATAAATTATCTGTTAATATTTTACGCAATTAAATTAATATCGCATCATAAATAAAGCAACAAACCCATAGCCATAGCTGCGTGAAACGACCTATATATGTAACATTCACAGATGAATCTCCACCATAAGAGACTCCACAACAAGAAACGCGCCTTTTGTTACTCTTTATATGACTGAATAAAACTTTTATAGGCCAATGTATGGCTACAGGTTTTGTTTGTAAGAAAGCACCTAAATTGAAAGTCCTAAACCACACTTAATAAACCTGCCTTTATTTAAGATTAAACCCAAAAACAGGCATTGCATTTTATTACTCTTGTAAGTAATACCATACGCAGAAAGGTAAGAGCTTCAGGATTACTTATAAATATACAATGTTAATGTTAGATCTAAAGCTTTGTTTATACAAAGCCAGCACTGACTTGATATAGGCCTTGTATCAACAGTTATTCAAGCCAAGTCAGCGCTGGCGAGAATAGAGCCCCTGCCTATTTTATTACAAGCTTTTATTTAACTAGCAATGGATGTACCTATGTAAGTATATATGTATGTATGTAAATATGAATGTAAGTTCGAGTGGAATATTGCAAGTTAAATTTGACGGTTTGCGATTGAGCTGAAATTTGTATGAAATGTGCACACATATGTATATCGCGTGACAATGCAATAATATGGTACCATAGAGCTGATCTGATGATGGAGTTGAAAGGTGGTTATAGGCTCGTTTTACTTGTCTTGGCTAGCACGTGATATCCAGGATCTCAAAAGCTTGTATGTAACAAACTTTTAAAAAAATCTTATTTCACTCTCCGCCCCCATATTCATTAACCCCCACGCCAGCGTTACGGACACGCGTGGGCTTATCGCGCCAGCCAGTCGCCCGGGAGAAGATGGGTTTGCCGCGAATTCATAATTTTTTAACGTCAAGCGTGTGCACACCGTAACAAAAATCCAGGCTGACCTAGCTTCATCTGAACAACACGAGCTAAGCCAGTGGTGGCTTGTATGCGGAACTGGCGCTAGCGAGCTGGCTTTGTATGAACCATACTTAAAGCTAAGTGCATATTAGAGGCAATGGTCGCCGTCAACATGACGTAAGCGATTGAGATTTATATTAATAAATAACTCATCCATAAACTTAAACTAATAATTGCATGTAATAAATAACTTAACATTTTAAATTTATCACTTAACCTATAAATTATCAGTTAGTGTACAATGATACGGTACAGTAATTGTCAAATAGCTAGTTCTTATACCTTAGTATTTAAAGGTAAAAACATTAGAAGCAGCATTTCTATCCATAAATCCCTTTCTTGATGGATTTTTTGTCTTTTTATCTGTTTGTTCGCGATTCACTTAAAAACTAAGGGGACGGATTTCAATGCGATTTTCGCTGATCGACAAATTTTATGTAGTAAAATGTATGTATTTTTTATCCCGAGAACATCGCGGAATTTTCCTCGGGAGCGGTTTATAGTTGTTCGGGTGCATAAAAATTAGCTTATTCCGACACAGTTTTCACTAAAATGATAGTCTCCCAGGAATCCCGCGGGAATTTCAACTCAAGCATCAATGAAGTCCGGACATATCGTAGTATATTAATAATAATTTAGAAATTTTCTTAAAATATTTTAATGAGTACTAATTTTTATAGCTTTATAACACTTACCTACCCACTTCTGAAATGATATATCTTCCTACTTTACTTAACTTTGTAGTTAAGTTGGGACCATTTGTTTTAATGTGTTATCCGCTTTATCTCCCACGCACACAGGTTTGAAGTCGCGCAGACGTTCGTGAAAATTTAACAAGCTACCCGGGAAATGGAAAAGTTGACACCAGTATAATAGGCTGGCATTTTTGAAATTTCTTGAATATTTCAAAATGGTTACCGTTTTTTCTTAAACATTAACTGCTATTCTGAAACTCTTTATGGTTTTATCTCTAGCTTCTTATAATAATAATGCACATTGCATTTTCCCTTTTTTGTAAAATAAAAATTGTGTGTGTGCAGTTCAAACGTAATGGAAGTGAAACTTCAGAGAAATATACTCACAGATAATTATTCCGCCCAGTGGTCGAAATTCGACCATAATTTAAATTATAAGTTTGAAAATTATTAAAGTTCTGTTGTTAAAGACTATACTTCTTTACTCACAGATTTCGCCAAGGCTACACTGTTAATTCGACTTTAACAATAAGCAAAAGAGTATATACATATATATGCGTGTGTGTTTCACATACATGGTAGTGTGTGTTTCACATACATGGTAGTGTGTGTAATGTTTGTTTATTGATTTAATATACTTTATATGCGTAATTTAAAAAATGTTAGCATTCTGCACTCCTCTATATAAACTGTAAGGGTCGAAGTGTCGAAATTGTGTATAATTCCTTTACATCCTACATCCGTCAACATATTAAACTACGCGTGCGCAGAAGATTTGCCGATAGCTTCATGATGTCACGTCAATGGTCAGTAGGGTTGATAAAAAAGGATACACGAATAGTTGTTGAAAATAAACTTCTTAAGTGTGACTGTTTTGGTCAAAAAAATTTTATTATCAGTTTTATTTCGGTCCAAATTGGACCTATTTGTAATCATCGGTCTTATTGACTCTAATCTGTACTGTAGAATGTAAACGTGTATTCCATTCTCTCGCACGTTTAGTCCTATAGATTTATGTGTTTATCACTTTTTAGTGGCGCTTTTTCGTTTCATCGACTTGAAAAATTTCGAAATATAATGAATTTCTTTATTCGATTCGCTGATTTTGGTAGAGGGTGTCTTGGTATTCAATCTAGAATTAGAAAAACAAAATTATAAGCGTCGTTGTCAGCCAATCGGTGACCACTATCCTGGTCCTCCACTGTTCTCATCCACCCTTCGCCGGCAACCTAGCGGAGATCGTCGGTACATCGGGCTTGGAGGGCGTCCTACGCTATGTTTGCCGAGAAGTGGTCTCCACTCCAGGACGCATCTGCTTACTCGGCCATCGACCGATGATCGATCGATCGATCATATTGCATTCTACCAAATTTTTCTACTGAACTTCCAAAGCCAAATCATTTGGCTACCCAATCTCCATTAAGAGAACAGTAGCGAATTTGTAGCTGTTTTGGTGTTGCAAATGTCTATAGGCGATGGTAACCGCTTTCCATAAAGTGGGCCATCTGCCTGTCTGCTGAACTCACGCAATAAAAAAAACCCAGTAAATCTAAATAAAATCTAAAATCTAAATGTCATTTGTTTAATAAGAAGTATTCTAGGTAGTATAAAAATGATTGTAGGTACCTACAAATCCACCCCACTTTCCCCTAAATTATTACACTACCCTTATATTGTGAATAATTTATATTTTATGGTCCTAAGCAATTAGTAGGGACCTGTATTGTTTTCCGCTGCGAATTGTGGAAATATCTGCAAATGACAAACAATTTGATGATCAATTGGCTCCATTAGTTGCGTCTTCTATTAGGTCCTCATCTATTTATCAAGAAAATCGGGTTTTATTTATAGAATTCGGTAGTTGGTAGATAAATAGACAATAGAATAATATATTTTAGTATCTTACAATACATAACAACCTTCTACGCTGTAGGAAGCTAACATCTATATTTTCTTAACTCAGCAATTTATACCGTGACTAACGACTTACTTTCCTTTTGACATTTAGTAGAGGACTGTATTGTGTGCGTATACAATACATACATGTTGTAAAATAGTTAGTGAAAAACTTTATGCTCTTTTCAGATTAGTTCCAGAACGTTGTCTATGGTTTAGTACTGCATAATCTCAGCAGACAGCAAATCGGTTGCCATCGCATATGGACATTTATAACACCAAAAGTGCTACAAATGCGCTACTGTCCTGTAAAGATGTTATGGCAGCATACTCTAGACTAGGGGTAGTAGCCATCCAGATGGCCAAACACCGTACCATCTGGTGAAAATAGAGAAGAGAAAGAAATGAAATGAATAACAGGAAACATACATAAAAGAATGAAAGGAACATTCAAAAAACTATAATTCTCTGACATAGAAAGAAGAGTAAATTTGGGGAATAGTGTGAATGGAGCGTTAGGTAAACTTCTAGGCGCAAAGAACCTCAGCTAGAAGGTCCAGCTTACCATACACAACGCGGTTCTGGTACCTACGCTCACGTATGGAAGCGAGAGTTGGGTATGGAATAGAGAGCATGAAAGTAGAGTAAACGCGGTCGAGATGCGAGCACTGTGCAAAATCTGTGGAGTGACGCTCGCGGACCGCGTTCGTAATACCGAAGTAAGAAAGAGAGTTGATCTGAAAGAGAGTGTCGGGGTGAAGGTAAGGAAAGGAATGCTCCGGTGGTTCGGGCATGTGGAAAGAATGTGTGATGAAAGAATGACTAAACAGATATACAATGCAAAAGTGGATGGATGCAGAATTCGCGGAAGGCCACGACACATCTTCCATGATCAAATTGATCGTGTATTAGCAGAAGGTGATGTCAGGAGCCTTAAGAATAGACGAGCGTGCATGACAAGAGCTATAAATGTCAAAGAAGCAAGTGAGGTGTGTAAGAATAAGCCTGTATGGCACTCTGTTGTTCGTGCCTACCCCGCAAGGGACCTGGCGTGAAGTTATGTATGTATGTATGTATGTATAATAAATAGTCAGGAGGTTTAAAAAAATCATTTCACAAATAACCTACAGTCTTCAGTAATACCATGGAAAAAGATAGTGCTCTTCTTCCATGGTAATACAAAACAACAAAGACCTGTCAATAATTCTATAATCTAATATATAAAATTCTCGTGTCACAGTTTTCGTTGCCATACTCCTCCGAAACGGCTTGACCGATTTTGATGAAATTTTTTGTCCTTATCCGGTATCTATGAGAATCTGCCAACATCTATTTTTCATCCCCCTCAATGTTAGGGATAGTCCACCCCTAAATTTTTTATTTTATTTTTTAGACAAAATTTTTAATTTCTATTTTTTTATGATACAACATACAAAGATACATACAATCCTCAATTTTCACCCTTCTACGATAAACCCCTATTTTTTACCGGGCAGGACGACGTCTGCCGGGACAACTAGTAATTCATAAAATAAACAAGCCTTGCCGCAACATCTTTAATACAAGTAGTACCTTGGTGTAAAAATAAAGTTGTTCGGTGTTTCTACATCCGTTGGTCAAATACTCTGAATAAATTAAAACTTCAGTACTACGAATCTGAATAAGAAACTTGTAACGAAAATTTGTTGAGAAAGATACTTTGTATTTCCTTTGAAAATAAATAATGAAGGGAACAACACGATTCGTGTTATATTTATACGTTAAATTAAGTGCTTTATGTTACAGTTATTTATGGCCTTACTTATAATCGTTTGTTAAATTTTAAGAAACTGCTCAGCAACTGATTAACGAAAATGTTACCCATAAACTCCTCTTAAGGAAAAGAGGTGGTGGTAAAGTAACTCCTAAATAACTGTCAAAAATAACCAATATCGAGAGGTATTTTAAGTGACTGCTAAGAGGCAAAATAGCAAGTTTTATTTGAAACAGCCATTGATTAGGGGCTTAAGAGCGTCTTATTTAAGCGATGGCTAATCTTTTCTTAACGAGATTATTATAAGTAAGGCCCTTAGTAGCATAGTTGTTCTTGTCATGTTTTTTAAGTTAACAATTAATTTTGCTATGTACCCACTTATTTCTAAACGGTACAGTCGGCCATTTCCTAAATTGAATAATGTTATATTTTAATTTATTCGGTGACTAGCTTCTGCCAGCGACTTCGTCCGCGTCGTGCGGTTTTTTAACTATCCCACGAGAACTCTTTAATTTTTCGGGATCAAAAGTATCCTATATGTTGACCAGGGATATAAACTATCACCATACAAAATTTCATGTAAATTAGTCCAGTCGTTTCGGAGATAAGCCGGTACAAACAGACAGACCTCTACGATTTTATTATATCTATAGATAAGCGCCTGTTTTGCATAGAGTAAGTAAGTAGTTCACTATAATTTAACACAATTTTATGTAATAATATTTATCTCTAAATATGGTAATTGTGTACAGATTATAATACAAAATCTCTCAATTGTATATAGAGGGTGCTAACGATGCCCGCCAGAGGGCCTAAAGTTGCCGTTTTTGGAGAATTGTAAATAGTGAAATTGATGTGTGTACTACTAGATATACTGGTAGTTGTAAGACACTGCATGAAGTTGTAATTTATTGAGATACTTCTCATGTTTGTCATGCAAATTTGTAAAAACGGCCGCTTTAGCTCTTCAGATCATTATGATACCCTCCATCATTAGACCTGTCCTTTTGTATGGCAGTGAAGCGTGGCGTGTTCTTGACTGACACAAGCAAAAGCTGCATGTCACAGAGATGAATATGTTATGGTGGATATAATTATGAAGTCACGCGGAAATACCACGTCAGGAACTCAATCTCCATGTCTGTGACAAAGCAGGCAAACTACAAGAGAATCGCTTTTACGGAGACCGGCTAATTATTTGGGAATCAAATGTCTAGCCATGCCACTTTCGCCAGGTTCAGATCAAAGAATCAGTCCCAAGAAATGCCGGCTTGATGTTGTAAAGGATGACATGCGTATCGATAGTCTCTAAACGAGTATGCCGAAAACCGCGAGAAATAGAGAAGAAAATGTAGGAAAGCGGATCTCGGGCGACGGAGCGAACTTTACGAATCCAACCGGGATTTAACACTTGGATGATTAATGCTGTACACGGTAATATTAACTTCTTAATGCTTTGTTTTTCTAGCGTGAAAACGGAGCAAGTGCCAGGTGGTGCTGACAGCCTCCTTCGACTGGCTCGTGTGAATAGCAGCGACGCTGGGAACTATACTTGTGCAGTGCGAGGCGCAAGGTCTCATACAGTGGCTGTCCACGTACTTAATGGTTCGTGAGATACTTTTTATACTCTTTAGCCGCTTCCAGACGTACTCAACGAATCTGGGAACGTTCATAGAAAATATAAATACTCGAGTACCTTTTAATGCGGTTTCGGTACCGCGACTACTGAGATACCGTTTCTCTACTCCTACGGCACCCACAAATCTAAAAGCGACCTAAAAACACAAATACTCAATAGTAGCGATTTTTTTATTCTTTTATTGCTGGAGATCAGCAGACAGGCAGACGGCTCACTTGATGGACAGCGGTTACCATTGCCTATGGACATTTGCAACACCAAAGGTGCTACGAATGCGCTGCTGCTCTCTTTAGGGAGCCTGGAACCTGGTCACTAATGCCGGAACACAACACAAGGTTGTTATGGCGGCATACTGTAGACCAGGAATGGTCGCCATCCAGTCGGGCAAATGCCCTACCACCTGGCTGTGGGTTGTTTAATCGCCTCTTACGACAGGCCGCCGGGCCGCAGGAAATTGTATTCTTTCTCCGTTCCTGCACGGATAAAATCTCGGATAATTTTTTTAAAATCATATAAAAGTATAGATGTGCCGACTAGTCGGTTAAGCCGAATATCCGGCCACAACCGTAGTCGGCGACTATTCGATAAAGAGCGCCGACTATCCGGCTTCTTACTTTGTACTTTATGATCTATTATACTTTACTAATACGTTGTAATTCATACACGAGACTTTCTCTTTGACATAATTAAATTTTAATTGAGCTATTCAAATTTAATAATACCTCAATTAAAAATTTAATTATTTAGCTAGCTGTGAACAAGACCAGTATCTCCATACAAAAATATTTTTTATATTTTTACATAAAAACACCGCCCTGACCTGTGTAAAAGTAAAAATCAAGAAACCCATGCGATGGTTGCGACTTGTGCGCGAAGCTTTAAACGAAGCGCCACGGAAATTTCCTAAACCGTGATCGCCTTGGCCAATTAGTCGGCCGACTAGTCGCCCTCTTTACAACCGACTAATCGGCTAGTCGGCCAAAGTCATAATCGGCACATCTCTATATAAAAGCAATGTAATAGTTATTTATTTTATACTATTTCTTTATTTGATTATAGCATTTTTAATTTTGTGTGTGTAGCAAACAATAAATATACATACATACATACATAACTTCACGCCAGGTCCCTTGCGGGGTAGGCACAAACAACAGAGCGCCACATAGACCCATTCGTACACACCTCACTTGCTTCTTTGACATTCATAGCTCTTATCATGCACGCTCGTCTGTTCTTAAGGCTCCTAAGATCACCTTCTGCTAACACATGATCAATTTGATCATGGAAGGTGTGTCGCCTTCCGCGACTTCTGCATCCATCCACTTTTGCATTGTATATCTGTTTAGTCATTCTTTCATCATACATTCTTTCCACATGCCCGAACCACCGGAGCATTCCTTTCCTTACCTTCACCCCGACACTCTCTGTCAGACCAACTCTCTTTCTTACTTCGGTATTACGAACGCGGTCCACGAGCGTCACTCCGCAGATTTTGCGCAGTGCTCGCATCTCGACCGCGTTTACTCTACTTTCATGCTTTCTATTCCATACCCAACTCTCGCTTCCATACGTGAGCGTAGGTACCAGAATGTTTAATAAATATGTTTTTAAATAATTAAAAATAAACTAAATTACACTACAAACAAAAACTTCTAAATTAAATACTATTATAAACATATTTACAAGTGAAAGATGTAGTCCTGATCGCTATCGGCGGGGAGCGTTTCCAAAATTTTGACCGCGCTCCCAGATGTATGGCAACGCTTACCCGTTGCCCTAAATATAGGCGATCCCTTTGGTCACGCGAGACTTTTTTAAGGCATTTTTAATATTTATAGTATCCCTGTCCCAAGGAATTTAATATACAATCCGAAATACTGTAGTCTGATTTATTAACTAGCTGTTAGTTGCGGCTTTGATAGCGTAGATTAACAATGGTCATAGTTTCAGCCATTTTGACTAGAAAAGCCGTGGTAGATTAATGATTAACACACGCGTCACAAATTCAAAAGACAATCTCTTAGAGTCTGTTGTTATTAGTATTTAAAACCAACTAATTAACGTTCCACTAAACCAGTTGTTTTATTAGAGCTTTTGACGTCACTAAAGCATCTCCATCAAATTAAACATGATTAATCATCAAGGATCCGATGCAAATATCAAGTGAAAAGCTACCAAAGCCATTAAGCCGAGATTTGTTGTTGCCAAAACTAATTTGCAAAGGAACAAAGACATAAGATAATGAAATAATTATTATGCCAAATTTATAACGGCCCAAAGTGATTTGAGTTGTGCTGGAGTCGCTTTTAATTTTCATAATAAGACGCCGACCTATATTATTATTTAATTAGCTTTATGGCTTGGCAGCTAGGCCTTTAAGCCAGATATTAGTTTACAATATAGTTTCTTCATTTTCTTAAGCCTATGTGCACAGCTGAACTGTAGGTAACATCTCCTTTCAGTTCCCGCCAAAAACTCCTGCCGACCTATATATAACAACACACCACAGACTATATATACACAGAGCGACACTTTGATGTCATTGAGGTATTGTGCCTCTGCAAACAAATTATGTTTTCGCGGGCGGGAGCGGGGATAAAAAGGAAAGGCCTTACAGGATATGGTCGTCGCAGGCACGTCTTTCTCGTGATTCTTTTTTCTCGTTTTGCGGTTCCTTTAATAAGTGGACCAGCTGGTACGATACAGCGTGTACTTCCAGCATGCGGGTTGATGAAAGCGGGTTTGAATAGCGGCACAACACACAAAACGCGGCGAGGATTGCGCGGAAGCAGCGGCCCGCTCGGCGTTCGGATGAAGACTATGTCACATTACGTAGTGGCAGATGCGGCGAGAGAAAAAAAGAAACAAAGAGGTGGCGACCAAACAGGTCGGCGTTAACATTCTGCAATAATATTTTCTTCAGTTTTCGCGACTTGTATACATAATAAAACTAAGTTTTAACAGTTTTAAGCGCAGTAATTTATTTGTTTTGTTTGAACACCCAAATTCCAATAGAGAAGATGGTTGACAAATACCACCTGTTTGTGATCCGATCATCAAAACTATTAAGAGCCAAGCCCAGCAAACAACCAACTGCCAGACCTCAAGACACTGTGAGCTGTTTCTGCGTGCAACGGAACACAAACCAACTTGACTGATATTTCTTTTATTTTTCTTTCCACCCATTTTAATATTATATTAAATTATCAGAGCTAGGCATGTTTGCCGAAAAGTTTCTTGCACCGCTTCTTCTCTTGATAGTGAGCTATTAAAAATCATCCTAGATGAGAATTATGTTAAAAACCCAATCGATGTTACGCATCTGTTTTTTATATTCTATGAGCGTACCAGTCATTTCTTTTTCAAATAATAAATATATAATTTGATGTATGGACACTTCTTTAGCTTCAAAAGCAAAAGGATCAGAATTTTATATTAACGCTATTTGATAACGGAGCGGAAAAGAATATTTTAAATTTTGTTATTTAATGAAATGAAAAAGTAACAATGTTGAGCTTTCCATAATTTAGGAATTTAAGAGCATGTGTATTTTTAGACTAGACTAGAAAGTATTTCTAACAAACTCATCGGGACGTATATTTTTTTACTAATATGATCCAAATTATATCCAAATGTAGATATAGATCAAAAATGATGGATGGATTTTGTGAAGGATGATATGATGATATGTGGTGTGATAGAAGATATATGTCAGAGTAGAGGAGTGTGTAAGAAAAAGAAATATTATGCCAACCCCAAGTAATTGGGATATGGTGAAAGAAAAGAGAAATCATCCAAATTACATACTCTTTTAAAAACAAAACGTCAAACCTACATTGCCGTTTTGTTATCTACGATTTTAAAAATTTTAAAAGTCCATCTGTGAATAATTTGTGGACTGATTTTACCTATATATTTTGGTTAAAACATATTGTTTAGATAATAAAAAAAGATATAAAAAAACTTCATATTAGTATGGAAACAGATGAATATTACAATTCTATTAATATATAGAGAAATAGTCTTAGATGTCTTGAAAAGAAATGGAGCAAGTCTGTTGCCAACTTACACAATTTCCTCTTTGAAAGTTTTGGAGGTCAAACTGTTATTACTGTACTGATAAAGTTAATTCTGTATTTATATAGTAATAAGATCAGTACAGACATGACTCGTGATACCTTCGCATGGAATGTCCGAATTGAATAATTCAAAAAGTTATATAAAGGTATTGAAGCAGTTTTGAATATGAATGATTAATGAGGATGAATACCAAGATATAAATAAAAAGCATTTTCTAGTGGCGGCATTTTAATTAAGTTTTTAAAATAAAAGAACTGTTTGTAGATTTTGTTACTTAGAATTAGATGGCGCCACTAGAAAGTTACATCGCGGTATGGTGTGCATTTTGTACGTGTATAAGGCGGGTGCATTTTATTTGGTTGTTGTTGACACTCACTGCAATAAATTTTTCTTTGAGATCTATATGTATTATCATTTTGATATCGTATAGAGAATCCCCTCTCTCGCCCAGGACTGATTATACAAGAACACTTATTTTGGCATAACTATAATAGTTAGTCATATGCTGTCGCGACACGAACGAATCATGATGTGTTCTGCAAAGTCGTGGTACACTAATTTATTCTATCGTCGATAGTTTTTGCAGAGCACGCGATTTTATGCTTTTTTACACCTTGGGTTAGACTATTGGAGTTCTAGAAGAGGATTTATAAGGAAATAGTATAGCCTGCCAACAGTAAAAGATTTTTTTTAAATCGGTTCAATAGTTTCGGAGATTACCGCCCACAAACTCAAATGTTTACCTCTTTATAATAGTAAGGCATAAGTATACACAAGGCACACACTACACATGCACTTCCTCACAACATCAGCATGTAACAGATACACTCTACATTAGGTATAAATTAATATAATAAGTTATTCGGAAGTTACGCCACAACACAAAAATCACTAAATTAATGTCACACAAGGCGATGGTAACCGCTGTCCATCAAGTGGGCCGTCTGCCTGTCTGCTGATCTCCTGCAATAAAAAAAAAAAAAAACACACACAAGAACCAAAATAACCAACAATCGTGTATAAACTCTAAAAATCAAATCTAGAAATTAATTTATTGTTTACAGGACTGGAATTAAAATAAATGCAGATGGAATTACTATAGAGTTTGTTAGAACTGTACAAACATGTATAAAACAAGTACAAAATACAACTGGAAACAACCAGTTCACACTGCACGATTCAATGGAATTCAACGCGCGCAAAGTCCGTCACTATGTCGCTAATCGAAACTACACGTCTTAGTCGTTTCGTAGTCGTTGATTGACTACCCCACCCCTCTGTTCGGGGATTGTTTTATACTAACTGTATAATACCGACACCCTTTGTCGGTATTCATACACATCTGGCAAGCTTCGGCGCAATGCAATAAAAACAAGGATTAAGCCATTCGACACTAATTACAGCCATAAAATAAGTACGATAACCATAGATGTTTTAAAGTTTGAACACGAAGTAATATAAGAATTCGTTTTAACAACATGCCAGATGTGCGGTCTTTGTAACATTGTAAAAAAAAAACTTCGTTTAAAAAAACCGACTTCAAAAACTAAAATGTATAAAATAACTTATTTCTAAAGCTATTGTTATTTATATATTATATTATCTAAAACATCTTAAAGTCGGTGCTTAGTGATTTGCAAAATATAGTAATTTTTATTATGTTTAACTTTGCACCGACTTCAAGATGTTTTAGATAATATATATGAATAATAATAGCTTTGGAAATAAGTTATTTTAGTACATTTTAGTTTTTGAAGTCGGTTTTATTAAACGAAGTTTTTATTTTTTATTTGTTACTTTTTGGTGTCTAGCTATGTATGGGTGGACTTACGAATGGTGCCGCGCTTCTTAAAAAATATAGTTCCCAAGAAACGAGAACAAAAAAATGTTCGTAAAATCAAAACTGCTGGGCCAAACTATGTCAAATTTTTAGGGGATCACATGGCAGCTATTGCGCGTCGAACAAAAAAAAAACCTAAATCGGATCATAAATCATAGAGTAATCGGCGAACATACATAAAAAAAGGAAAAAAAAAAGATCCCCACGAATTGAGAACCTCCTCCTTTTTTCGAAGTCGGTTAAAAAAGGGTACGGAACTAGAGTCCGTAGAGTTGTTAAGAAAAAAAATATAGTAAGTATAGATATAATATTAGTAAAGATTACATAAGATCTTCTCCAAGAAGTGACAAATTCGAAGCGGGCATTAGTGGGCTGATAGATAAAAAATACACCACTCTATGTGATTTAATATCCCTATTTATTACAGGCATCAATACTATTTCGCGTTTCGGTTATTTCTCAATCAATAACAATAATGGCAAGTGAGAGCTATTGTTCTGTAACGATTGTTTGATAACTAATACTTGTAATGGCTGTTGTTGCGATTTTTCGAAATATTTATTTATATTTCAAATCAATCAAAGTATTTGATTGTGATTTTAATTATACAAAGTATACATGTTATGTATATAATAAAACGTGTTTTTTTTAAGATTTCCCAAGTGATAGTTTTACTGATCGACATCAGTATATCTTAGTATATGAATATATATATATATATATATTAGTGTATGAATATATATATATATAGAGAGAGACTTTCATCCCTGGGCATATTATGAGGAGGGATGAAAGCCACGCGACAAAAATAATGTTAAACTACAAGATGGATGGAACGTGTGAAAAGATGATATGATATGTGGTGCGACAGAAGATGTATGTCAGAGTAGAAGAGTGTGGAAGGAAAAGACATATTGTGCCGACTCCAAGTAATTGCGATTTATATATATATATATATATATATATATATATATATATATATGTATATATGTCGGAGACGGCCTCGTTATCATGACATCTTCTTTAGTTGTTGCAGGTTTAGTGGGCGTCATCAGGGTAAAATGTGAGCATAAAACACGATGGCCACGGTTTATACACTTTTAATTTAGATTTAAAAGACATTTTAACATAGTTTAGACCGAGCAGCGGGTTCAGGGTACCGCTCATACTTCCAACTTCAATACTTTCTTTAAAATTCTCAAAGGTCCAACTCGACTTGTTGCCACCAACCAAATGTGCCACAACCGAAGTAGATACTACTAAAGTATAGAGGGCGTCTGACCCCGCTTCGAGCCATATGCTCTGCTCTGATTGGTCGTTTATTAAATTACAATATTCATAACTTTTATTAGGTTAGAACGATTTTTAAGTTATATAAACATTTAAGACATCAAATTAAATTAAATTAACAATTTTACAAGTAATTAGAACGTAAACAAATAATATTGTGCGTTATACATCCAAACAATAATTCATCCAATTATAGCTTCCCTCCGACATGTATATATAAAGACTTGTGTCTGGCATTTCCTGAACTTGCACAATGTGGTTTTTAGTATTATATTATAGAAATATTTTTTATTTCTAAAAGACTTAGCAAATACTCTATGAATAAATTTGAGACTAGGAGAAATCTTCTAGATGCTAAGCTTTTATACAACATTTAATACAACATAAAATATGTTGTATTAAATTATCGAACCAAATAAGTATTTGGGTTCCGCAAAGGTTTCACGTGATTCGGAAGAACCGTACGCGTGAAATGTTTGTGACTTAGGCTTGCGTGCACCAACTTTTAACCTATAGTTAAAATATAATCATCGCCAAAAATGTATGGAAAACAGTGATAAGTTATGGTTTAACCGTCGGTAAAATTTCGGTGCAAACCAGCCTAAGATATGATGACAAAATCTTATAAAATCAAGTTGCGATTCTCTGGATAAAATAACTGACTGATAGACAGACGGGTTTATTCACTTTTTATTATAGTTGTGGACAACATTGCTGGTTGCACCACAAGTAATATTTTTTCTTTTATTGCAGGAGTTCAGCAGACAGGCAGACGGCCTACTTCATGAAAAGCGGTTACCATCGCCTATAGACATTTGCTACACCAAAGTTGCTAAAAATGCGCTGCTGCTCTCTTAATGGAGACTGGAACCTGGTCACCAATGCCGGAACACAACTCAAGGCTATCATGGTGACATACTTTAGACCAGGGGTGTAATATTTGCCAATAGTTTATATTTTTATTTAATATTTTAGTAGTGTAACTGTTCGTTGTACTAAATAAAAAAGACAACATACGGTGATATTTCCATATAATATTTTCATCGAATTTATGTCAACAAGAATATCTTATTTCATAAAAGCTTTATTTCAGTATTACTTTATTAACACATAACCTTTGTTCCAGAAGAAAGCCTCGCGGAACTGCACGCCAACGCAAATACCCTACAACAGCCAGTTGCAGTAACAACGTTATTTATAACGGCTATTTTAATAACGGAACAGTCTCGGTTATTTTCAAACGCTTTGCTGTTCGCAGCCGTAGTGTATGTGATGAAGGCCCAAGGCCTAGTTCTCGAGAAATACATTGTACTTTTACCAACGTGATAAAGAATATTGTATAACGGTTATTATTATTAAAAAAATATTAATAGTTAATTGGAAATAAAATTTCATTGTATATTTTGAGTGTCTCATTTTTTATTATTCATATTTTTTTTTATTTCATGAGTAACAGTATACTAGACGACCCACCTTATAGAAAGCAGGTACCATCGCTTATGGACAACCAAAGTGCTATCAATGTATTGCCGCTCTTTGAAGGGGGTACTGGAACCTGGCCACTAATGCTGGAACACAGCTTATGTTATACTCCAGACTAGGGATGGTAGTCATCTAGGCGGGTCACCCTACCACTTGGCTGTGGGTTGTTTTGTCGCTTTCTACGACAGGCCGCCCGGTCGCAGCAAATTGTATTCTTTCTCCTTTCTATACTAAGCCTTGTCGCAGAAACGTTGCTTATATTTTAAAAGTAAGGGTGTACAGAAAGCTGCCAGCGTTGGATCATCATACCGAAGCGTTATCTACCCTACTCTCTACTAGTTACCTTATTACAACACTTCGAGGACTGTTTGTTGTTAAGTAGAATCAAGTTCTTTTATCCAAGCCACTCACCGACAACAAAACAATCAAATAAATCTCATAAAGGGTTAAATTATTCACGAAAACCAGTATCATATACATACATTTAATATATTCAATTCAAAGACTATATCTGCTCAATGAATACCGGTTTAGATACGGTTGGCACGCTTGGCCTTTGGAGAGACTTCGCGTCTCTCTGCGTCTTCTACCGACTGTACAATGGAGAGTGTTTCAAAGAAGTGTACAGAATGGTGCCTTCGTTTTCCTTTTAGCAATGTACCGCACGCTATCAGCAGGCCGGTAGCGCGTTGGTGACATCTCTGGTGTTGCAAACGTCCATAGGCGACCGTAACCACTTTCCATAAGGTGTGCCGTATACCTGTCTGCTGTACTCTACCTGTAAAAAAATACCATACTATTATATTCATTCAGCAGATACATTTTTGAATACCTATCTATAAACGTTCCACCGATAGAGCTCAGGATTTCATAGTACAATTCCAGGGAAGAACAATTAAGCTTATCTAAGGCGGATTGACCGGTCCCACGCATCATTTATGTCACGGTTTCATCACGATTCAATGGTTAAGGAAAATCCTTGACCATTGAAATGTCCTTTTGTTTATTTATAACTGAAGCCCAACGGACAGACTAACAATCACCTGGTAATATTTAGATACCATCACCTATAAGCACACTTGCAACATTAAAAGTACAAAAAATGTACTGCTGCCTTCAAAGGGAATCTAAAAACTGAATGCTAAATATAGACAGTAGAGTTATAGATAATATACTTTGTTACAGTGGCATACTTTAGACAGCTCTCGGGGTGGGAGCTATTCAGATGGGGCAATCCCCTGTCGCCTGGCTATGAATTGTTTCGTCATCTCTTAGAATAGACTACCCGGCCGCAGGCATTAGAATTATCTCTCCATTTCTGCATGGATTGTAACAACATGTGCTTTAAGTCAGATAACTGCCCAACTGCCCAAGTGACGCATGTTTGCCGACTAGGTTTTGAACCGATGTCGTTTGTAATGCTAGTTTGTTAGCCACTAGGCTTCTTTTCATGGTGTACCCCTTTCCGGCCATTCTTCGCTCGGGGACATGAGTGTGAGATGATGATAAACACCTCGCAGTTTCTCCAGCCGTCGTGTGCCAGCGCCACGGGAACACGTCGAGGCCAACACTAGAGCCTTCGCTGACACCATAGAGCTAACTAACACTACAGTCCTGGCTGATGCCAGAACCTTAGCTAACGACCCAGGATTAGCTGATGTTACAGCCCTAACTGACGTGGGATCACTCGCAGATTGAAGTCCGGCTAGAAGACCACATAAGCCACAGCATTCTTAATATGAAGGCTATATACTGCATTAAAATTAATTACTCCTTTTTATTGCGAAGCTGTCAAACAGGCAAACAGGCTATCGGATGGGAAGTGGTTAGTGTCACTTATAAACGTTTCTAACAACAGGGGCAAAGCTAACGCGTTGCTAGCTACTTAGGATTGGGTAGAGTGTGTGGGCTATGGTATGGAATAAAAGAGAATGAGATAAAGAGGATGAGACAAGGCAGATAGCGTAGAGGGAAGTCGGATCTCTTATTCATCGTATGACACAATTACTTCAAGGCTACCTATGTAACGCCAACATACTGTGAGATCATGGTATCACACACACACAGGTGGATCTATACTATAGCTGGATCTGGATCTATCCTATAGCTGTAACCATAATAATGATTCCTGCATGGCCCTGCCTCGTCAGCAATTCGCAATAAAGCGAAGACATCAAAACCCGAGTCTTAAAAAATTACACAAGGTAATAAACCATTTTATTGGGGTCACGTCAATTATAAAAATCTTTTTATTGTGTTCTCACAAAAGTTAACACAGTATAGCACTGCTTAAAATGAGGTTCATTATTTAAAAACTCAATTTTCTTGGTATTTCTGATATTTGAGCTTCTTGATTGGGTTTTTTGGAAATATTTCTACAAATTCTTTGTCCGTTCCTTAATGGAGAAGCTTTTAATATAAATTGGGGAATATTATGTTTAAAAATACTATTTGTATCGGCAGAATTGGAAAGCTCATGAAAATATCATCGTCGTCCATACATTTGTCTTTGTATGATAGAAACACTGACATTTAATCGAAAATATCTATACTACCGCAAGATTTGATCTTCTCATAAAGGACAGACAAACAAATAAGATGATATCCAAGGAATTCCGTTTCATTTTTTTTTTGAAATACAGCACACAAGCTGATGGAACGTGGTTATGGTTCCCTAGGGAGTGGACCCTAACCTTTAATACCGGAACATCCAGCCGAACAAATAATCTACCACCTGACCTGACTGATGGTCGTTTGTCGCCTCTTATTACAAGCCGTAATCTTTTCCCACACACAATACATTAATGTCTAAATAGCTACAAAACCCTAAAAATCTTTAACTAAAACCTAGATTACAACGTTGCAAAGATCTACTGATTCTGCGCTTAATGTTTACTCAGTTGTTTTCCGTTCCACCACATTAATATGTATCTAATATAACTATTGAGAAGGAACTACTAAATAAATATACTGTACACAATGCTTTGAAAGTAGGTAAACAGTTATGAAGCCAAGACAATTCTATGTGGTTGGCGTGTGGTCTGAATTAATAAGCGACAGCGATTTTTGTAGAGAGAACTCAAGGTAAATTCAAAAGCAGTGTGTATTTGCGCCACTAATCAACTTCTTTCGATAATAATAAACTAGCAGCGATTATTCTCTAACAGCATATATTATACACCGACGGTGTTTTTCTTGAAAATAGAGAGAACAGTGTGCAATTCTCTTAAAATATCATGTGGTCAACCAACGTTCCTTTCTGTGTCAGCAATATGTAAGTATCGTAGAATAATCGATAGCGAGAGGAATATGGTGGAACTGCCTTGACATGATTATTTTCTGTGAGGTTTCAAATTACCTGAAAAACTAGCAACTGGGCCTCGTTAAAATAAAGTCTTAATATTTGAATATTAAAAAACGAATTGAACATGGTTTTTTTTTAACAAAAACAAAATCCATTTCAAAAGTTATTAAAAAGCAAAATGTAAATTTTTAAAACATATAAAACATTTTGTTCGTGCCTATAATATTCGAGAGTTGTTCTCGATTTTTCTGCAAACTACTAACGAAATCCCAACTTAGTAATGGGACCACGTCAGAAGTATCTTTCGAATAAATGAAATTGAAAATTGACGGAAAAATCGCCTAATAAACATACAATAATTTGAATTGAGAACCTCCTCTTTTTAAGTGTGATGATATATGACTATCATGATTTGACAACAGTAGATGGCAGCTAAGAGATATGCCAACGCAATTGATATAATGTACCTTTTTCTCACTCACACTCTCCCTGGTTAACCACTCTTTAACCTAATTTTGCACAGTTCATTCCATATCAACAACGTGTAAAGTGGACTTATTGCTTTAGTGGGGAATATATGAATCGGACTTGAATACCAGAGTTTAAAATAAAAATAAGTAATGAAAAGTGTGAAATACATTTAAAATAGCATGCTATAACTCTAAAAGAGTTGATATATAATCATATTTGTAAATGAATTGAGTTATTAGAACGCTTGTAAAATACACCACAATCCAAATATCTGTAAGCTTGATAACCAGTAAATTTAAGGCTCACCGTTCCAACTAGGAAGACATTAAGATTGTGGTAGCAAAGTAAATTGTACAGCTAATGTTTCAGCAACTTACGTAACATGCTATGTTCAAGTTACGTAAATTTAGTCTTTAAGGTGACATGCAGCTTTATTAATTAATCTTTGCAAATAGTCTTACAATTTCATACAAATCATATTATTTTGTATGTCTCTAGATCACGGGCCATAAAAATGGCTATGGGAAGGCCAACACATGGCGGGCCTTTAACAAATTTTTAAACGGTTTTATTTAACTCGACCCGGAATTTATTTGTTTATTTATTTGGGTCAAAATTAGAAATTGAAATTTAAGCACCTTCCCGTTGTCAGATTGATCTGAAATTTGGTACACACATTTAATTTAGATGACAATACAATTTAATAAATTCAATAACATTATAAATCTAAGATGGCCGCCGATACAAAATGGCGTATTACATATTTTTCCTTAACCCCCTCAATATGGGTATCAAATAATACGACTACACTAGCAGAATACTGTCATTATGTCAAAATTTCAAACTCAAGATGGACGCTGTTACAAAATGGCGTACAAGCATACGTGGCTCTAAGTCGAGTCAAGTCTCTGGAAGGGCTATGTATTGAGGAATTAGATTGTACTAAATTATCAGGTAAAAACCATGTAATAATGATGCACTGAATGAATTAAATGAAATGAGGAATAATCGGTAGACAATTTCACTAAATACTAAAAACAAGAAAATAAAAATCGGTAAAAAAACTTTTAAGTTAAACAGTTTTATTGTATGTGCACTGAAAACTACAAAATAAATAAATAGTTAGTTAGTTAAAACTAAAGTTAGACTAAAATAAAAACGTGGGGCCCCTCTGAAATCATACCTATGGCAGAGCATATCATATATCTGTCTTATGGGGCCCCACGTTTTTATTTTAGTCTAACTTTAGTTTTAACTAACTAACTATTTATTTATTTTGTAGTTTTCAGTGCACATACAATAAAACCGTTTAACTTAAAAGTTTTTTTACCGATTTTTTATCTTATACCTATAAAGCTAAAGTTTGTTTGTTTGAACGCGCTGATCTCAGGAACCGCTGGTCCGATTTGGAAAATTCTTTCAGTGTTGGATAGTACATTATATCATCACGCTAAGACCAATAAGAGCGGAGAATCAATGAAGAATGTTTAACAATCGGGGGGTTTGAAAAAAAAAATCACGTCGACGACGTCACGGGCATAGCTAGTATATTATAAAGCTGAAGAGTTTGTTTGTTTGAACACGCTAATCTCAGAAACTACTTATCTAATTTGATTTTTTTTTCACTGTTTGATAATCCATTTATCGAGTAAGGCTATAGGCTATATATCATCACGCTAAGACCAACAGAAGCTGAGTACTAATGAATAATGTTTCCAAATCGGGGGGTTTTGAAAACAAATTCCACGCGGCGGCGTCGTCACGGGCACAGCTGGTATGCATATATAATTAAAACCAAAGGTTAACAAGCAATATGAATAATAGAGCATTACATGGTTTTCCTCCTTGCCCGATAGCCGTGGGATGTACAATATATGAAATAATAATATATTGTCAATATAATTGCCAATTATTTTATCAAATACATTCGCCAAAAATGCGCAAACTGATTTACGAATATGATTATCAAAAATCAAGTAAATATTCCCTTTCGCGAATACTCGTTACATCACTACCTTACAAATATTTCCATATATAATTTCCTATTCGTTTGTTATATACATTCGCCAAAAATGCGCAACGTGTTTTGCGCACGCAAATGCAAATGCGAACATTCGTTGCGTGACTACCTTCACCACACATACATTCCCCGAATACCACATCATTCTCAATATTCTTATTTCGGCTGACCGTGAATGTTCTTGGCTAATCATTTCATTGGTTCAATAATATTGTTACGAGTTAACGGGACCCGAATTAAAATGCCGTTAGAATTATTATATAGTTTATTATAACCATACAAACATATAACACAGGTAAAAATATAACCGAACACAACAAATTCAAACGTAATGCAGGTCGTAATTCATAAAATACGCAAAGTCCGTTACTAGTAGATTCCCGAATGAACAAACGTCACGCCCGTATCGTAGTCGTAGCTCAACTGACCCCTCTCTCCATCAGGCAGTCGTCTTATGCTCCACAAACTCAAATGTCCGCCCGGCAACGTCGCCACAGTTTCCTAGAATTAGCTTGTAACACCTGGCTAATGATGCTAATGTCCGAGTACAATAGGACAATAGGCAAATAAATATAATAATAAAATTAATAATTTGTATTTGTCGGGGCCTAGGTTGTAACAATATTATAGCTTAAAAAACATCAGTGGGATGATATTTGACATTCAATCTAGTTTCAACAAAACTACGCTTCATCTTGTAATATTATCTAACAGGATATTTTACGATCCGTCATACGTATGTCGTAAGCAGAATTCTAAATACAACATTATGCCACTTCAATAGACCCAGGGAATTCGCATGTGGCACGCCATACGTTCCATAAAGTGGAAATTTAAGAATAGAAATTCATCTCAGAACCGCAGCTTTGTGTACTCAGTGAAGGCGGTTTGTGCAAATATAGTGGCTTACAGTGTCACACAGTAAGATATTTCATGGCGTCACGCGCACACCTTTGAGTTTGTGAATTTTATCAAGAAAGTAATACATTTATTAAACTAAGACAGCATAAAGTAATACAATAAAGAAATCTTGACTTAGTTGTATATTATTTTATCTATAATTCCTCAAGAATAAAAAGTTCTTTTGTATGATATTAATTTCTTAGATAATTTGAATGGCTTTTAAGTTGCAATTAATTCTGAATTTGAAACACAATTTAAAATAAATATTTTACTACTAAAAAATGAATACACAGTATCTAATTTAATGATTTCATTTTATGCTTATTTAGGACTCCGTAGTCAACTTCAAAAACCATAATGCTTACAGAGTTGTAGATTTAGTCATTTTATGTTGGAAATTAAATTTGATAGGTGTAATGTAGGACCAAATTTACAATTTTAAAGCCTAAAAATCAAGAATAAAACCTAAACTGACTTGGTATAATTAACTTATTCGCCAATACAAATTATCGTAATTAATTGTCCAAAAAAATAGTACGCCCCGTTCATTTCTTTTAAAACTTTTTATTTACTATTTCATAAAACCACAAACGTCTCCACTCAGCTGAGAAGAGAATGTTGAGGTGGATGAGTGGTGTTACAAGAATGAATGAAGTGAGAAATGACTACCTAGTCATTTCTCACCATATAGATGTTTAAAAGTTACTCCCGTGACTGAAAATTGAGAGGAAGAAGACTAAGTTGGTATGGGCATATAGTGAGGAGGCACGAAAGTTACGTGACAAAAAGAATGTTAAACTATAAGATGGATGGATACAAATGTAAAAGTAGACCAAAAAAAAGATATCAGGTGTAACAGAAGATGCATGTCAGAATAGAGAAGTGTGGAAGGAAAAGACATATTGTGCTGACCCCAATTAATTGGGATATGGTGAAAGAAAAGAGAGACAAAACCCAATTATGAAAAATCGCAGCGCACTCGCTAACAATATTTTCCCGTATGTTTCCTTCAAAGCGTGCATGTGAAAGGAATTTAGCAAAGTAAACTTCACTTATACGAGCGGGCTTTTGTATAACATGGGCAATGTCATGAAATTTACAACTGTTATTTATTGTTTCTCATTTTGTCGATTTATTTATTCGTTTATAAAAACCATACAATTGTAGGCATTGTTTTATAAGCGAAATGAAATGGCTCTATTTTACGAAAGTTAGACTACCTCTAAGGTTGAGTGGACAAAGACTTAGCTGGCCGAGCTTACTGTGGTAGAGGTTCCAGGTTCAATTCTAGGCGTGGTAAATTTCGTAATCGAACTTTCTGTTATTTGCTTTGTTCTGGATATCTGGGATCGGTCCGAGAGTAGTCCCTTGTGTGATCCATTACACGAACAGAAATTGTTTGATTTTGGGGATATATCGTTTGCGTGTCGGTTTCTCCATTTTTTAATTCATAGAGCAGTTAATATGGATTTAGTGCATGTGTTAATATATCTTGCTGCTATTGAACAGGATAAAAAATTATTAACTACTACTACTACCTCTATAAATGAGTTATATTTTGACTCATTAACATTATGACTTATAGTCAGATAATAGAATATATGTAGGGTCCTTGATTAAAACACTTTATATTTGGTTTATTTCATACCTTGATATGGATGGAGATGCCTTGATATCCATCAGAGAGCACGCGACCTTGGTAAGCGGTATTCATGCTAAAGTTGCCACTTTTATTGAAAAAAAATATAGTATTTTTGATTTTTAACCGTAAAATTATAGTAGTTTTGGGAAAATTTCATGTTCGCAAGACCTATGTTTTCGATGCAACGAAACATATAAAATTAACTCTCAAAAATGCGCAACTTAATGGGCGTGCAAACGTCAAAAGTAAAATAAATCCCTGGACGCGATATAAATTTTGAGTTGAGAGATACGTGTTAGCTTCCTACAGCGTACAAGGTTGTAATGTATTGTAAGTACAAAAATATATTATTCTATTGTCTATATTCATATATGTACCAACTACCGTATTCTATAAATAAAACCCGATTTTCTTGATAAATAGATGAGGACCTAATAGAAGACGGAATTAATGGAGCCAATTGATCATCAAATTGTTTCTCATTTGCAGATATTTCCACAATGCGGAGCGGAAAACAATACAGGCCCCTACTAATTGCTTAGGACCATAAAATATAAATTATTTAGCATATAAAGTTAGTGTGATAATTTAGGGGAAAGTGGGGTGGATTTGTAGATACCAACAATCATTTTTGGCTTCCTAGAATGCTCATTAATAAACATATGACATTTTATTTAGGTTTACTGGGTAGCTAAATGATTTGGCTTTCTTTGTAAGTACAGTAAAAAATTTGAAAGAAAGAAAATATTTTATTTAGAACAATAAAACAAAGTTAATATAAATAGAGAAAGAAAATTTGGTAAAATGCAACATGATTCAATTGTCACCGGACCGATGGCCGTTGGAACAGATGAGTCCTGGAGTGGAGACCGCATCTCGGCAAACGTGTAGGACGCCCCTCTGTCCGATGGGCCTACGATCTGCGCTAGGTTACCGGTGGAGGCTGGATAAGAGCAGCGGAGGGATAGGTGGCACAATCCAAGGGACGCCTACGTCCAGCGGTCAACAGTTGAATGACGATGACGGTTATAATTTGGTTTTTCTAAAAGTTTGAATATGAAGGTACCCTTCAAAGGGGCCCCTTTGCACACTACATGGAGCATGTCTTCACATAGTGGTTCATTACATATGTTCTTTTGCACTCTGCTGCTACATGATGTACAGGATCCCAAAATTTTTTATTTAATAATTTTTTTAAAAAAGCTTATTTCTACCAGATTAGCGAGGTCATTCTGAGGTCCGAATCCTTATGAGAACTCGTAGTTGGGGCTTCGTATATTATACAAGCAAAATTCAATTGCGGAGCAGTAGGTACGTACATTTCACGCCCCACAGACATCAGGTGTCGACATCAAACGAGTGTCGATTCGATACTTATTTGCGTATTAGACTGTTGTGTACGAAACAAGCAAAATATTTGTACACCAGGAAATAGATTTGGAAGTGTTGTTTGATTTGTGCTGTTGGAGCTGTACTTCTACTAAAACACTTATACAGTCATATTAATTTTATTAAAATCAAATTCATTAGTTTTTATTCAAAACTAGCTATTGCCCGCGACTTCGTCCGCGTGAAATAGTTAAAAAAGTAAGTTAAAAAAATAATCCCGATTTTAAAACATTCTTCATTGGTGTTCCGTTCCCATTGGTTTTACCGTGATGACATATAGCATAATTATTGTTTTTTTTTATGTATAAATTGTTTTATTGTATGATGCTACCGGCAATATCAATACTAAATTACCTGCATAAGTTGTATA
Organism: Dendrolimus punctatus; assembly: GCA_012273795.1. Taxonomy (NCBI): domain Eukaryota; kingdom Metazoa; phylum Arthropoda; class Insecta; order Lepidoptera; family Lasiocampidae; genus Dendrolimus; species Dendrolimus punctatus. The sequence goes on along the minus strand of CM022541.1, from coordinate 17,114,279 downwards.
ATGTGTTGAAGAAATTAAAGTTTTTTAACTATGCCACGGAAACTGTTTAATTTTTCGGGATCAAAAGTATCTTATATGTTGACCAGGGATATGAGCTACCAATATACAAAATTTTGTTTCAATTGGTCCAGTTGTTCCAGAGAATAGCCGGTACGAACAGACAGACAAACGGAGAAACAAAAAAATAAAATAAATCTAAATTAGTTCCACTTCACTTCTTACATCCCCGTGACTCGGTTTTTATCATTTTTTCATTGTACAGTAATTCGACCTCTACAGTTTTATTATATATATAAATAAGTCCCAGTGGTAAAGTCGTGGTAGCGTAATGGCTAGCGCACGCGTTTCAAACTCAAAGCGGGTTCGATCCTGGCCGGAACGCATGCACCACTTAGTCAGTTCTCTGATCTAATGTGCATATTGTTACATTTACCACGTGCGTAATAACGGCGAAGGAAAATATCGGGATGCAACCTACATATCGAGATAACCGATGTGTCAAACGTGCCAAGCCGCTTTGGACAAGCGTGGCTGGTATGCTGTCCCTTGCCCCTATAATGGGAGGCCCGAGCCCAGCTGTGGGACATTTATAGGCTGATATTATAATTATGGCAAAAAGCAGATACGTCGTTATTATAATTCAGGTCTCAGAAGGTTTTTTTAGCAAAAACCTCTTGGCACAACCGTTAATAAAAATTATTACGTCCTTATTGAAAGGGTATGATGGTTAAAACCCTATATTTAAGAGCTTATAAATTACTCCGCACACATAACCAACGAGTATATTTACAATATTATAACCATAAAAACAAACGCAGGAAAGAAATTTGACAATGCATACCGTGTTTCAATATAAAAGTGTTCCGAATACCACAGATTCTTTCATTTATATAAACATAGAAGATGACAGTTTTTTGCTCATCGAAGTAAACAATAACAAACATGAACGATTACAATACTGTCAACAGTTGCCAAGGCAAATATAATACGTGAACTGGGGCCTAATTCTGTTATTACTATCTCGTCATAATTTCCCGCCGCGCGCTGGGCAACTATACTGTGCGATATGTGACCTATGCGTGTAATATGCTGCGATGGATGTGTGGAGTGACGCGGAAAGACCGGGTCAGGAACTCCCGCATCCGCGGCAGTCTTCATGTCCGTGACATAGCAGACAAACTGCAAGAGTGTCGCTTACGCTGGTACGGCCACGTTTTACGCAGACCGGCTAATTACGTGGGGAACAAATGTCTAGCCATGCCACCTCCGCCAGGTCCCGGTCGAAGGGGAAGGCCCAAGAAATGCTGGCTTGACGTCGTGAAGGATGACATGCGTGCCAATGGTCTCAAAACGGGGGATGCTGAAGACCGCGCGAAGTGGAGTAGAAAAAGTAGGAAAGCGGACCCTGGGCGTCGGAGTGAACGCTCCGAACGCAACCGGGATTTAACGCTCGGATGATGATGATGATGTGACCGGGAATTTAAAAATAAATTCGGTCTGGCGAGTCACATTAGGGCCCACAGGCGGCGAAATAATGACATTTGAGGGGTCACCGTTACCGAATTCGGTAAGGAGGACTATATATATAATTTCCCGACACTATCGTCTCAATCGTCGATTAATCCAATGGCATGCCTATAGCACGCCACTCTATCTTTATATATTTATAAGTTTAACAACAAGTTTACAACTACCATTTCGGCTAATGCGAATTTCGATTTTTTCAAGGTATTGTGGATTTAGTAGAATACAATTGTTTGCCTCTATCACAATGGAATATCTTGTCAAAGTCAGACAAGTGATCTCTTCCCGAAAATCTAACTCAAAACCCCTTTGAGGGTACAAAGTAAATATTATTTTTGTCCAAAGTTGCCAGCTCCCATCAAAATTGCCGCGGCAGAAACCACTTATCGTCTCTTTTATTCTAATACAAATTCTATGTAGTTAGAAGGAGAAAGCATCAGTACAACGTTTGTTTCAATTATCTGTATTTGACCACATATTTGTAGTGCTTCTTAATTAGCTGTGTGTGACCCTCGAGAACAAATTTTTGGTGGATAATCTTGTGGTGTAGGTAGTGTACCTACAATATGAGATAAGGCTTTTTCCTACTACTAATAAATAAAACAAATAACAAGGAAATAGTTTATCTTTTATATATTTTCTATTTTGTTTTTTTTTTAAATTTATTACAGTCTACTAATACAGAGCATCAGCTATTCTTCTACATTTGACTATTCTACTTATTGCTGCGCTAGTTTTAATTATGAATACCAATCGCTAAAACTTAATATAAATAAATAATAACAATAAATAAATAATGCCCAGATTAAGCAAGATACACTTGTGTTATGGGTAGTATACAACGGTTGCTTTGGGGCCGATCCCACTCCCCCAGGGGGTGCCGCCCTGGTCTCTTCTCCGACCAGGTAGCGGTACAAGGGGATGCGTCCCCGGGGCCCCGAGCGGCCACTGTCACATTCCCCCCTTCGCTCCGTGACAGTGGTGTCCCACCTTTCCGCCTCCAAATCCCAATGCCTGCCCTTCCTTACTAAACCTCCTCCCCAAACGCCCCTCCTTTCCGATGCGACCGCCAGCGTCGAGGTGTTCTCCGCTGGCTGTCAAGGACGGCGGTGGTGATGTCCACCCCACCACCGCCCTCCTGACAGGCGACCTATCCTCCCCGACCCCGTCTGCCAACGCTGCTGTGTGCGCGAGGCGACGGGAAAAGGGGAGGAAGGAGAGGGGGGAGGGGTGTTGGCGCAGGAGCAATCCTTCGCAGCCTCCCCCTCCCCCCATCGCGAAGCCCCCCCCGCCGCTGACGCTGCTTAGAGCGCGAGGCGGCGGAGGGGGAGAAAGGAGAGGGAGGGGTGATGGCGCAGGAGAAATCCTTCGCGGCCTCCCCCTCCCTCCTATCGTGAGGCCCCCCCGCCGCTGACGCTGCCGATTGCGCGAGGCGGTGGGGGGGCGGGGTGGAAGAAGAGGGGGGAGGGGTGTTGGCGCAGGAGCAATCCTTCGCAGCCTCCCCCTCCCCCCATCGCGAAGCCCCCCCCGCCGCTGACGCTGCTACGAGCGCGAGGCGGCGGAGGGGGAGAAAGGAGAGGGAGGGGTGATGGCGCAGGAGAAAGCCTCCGCAGCCTCCCCCTCCCCCCCCATCGCGAAGACACTCCCCCCCGCCGCTGACGCTGCTGAGTGCGCGAGGCGGCGGGGGGAGGAGGAAGGAGAGGGAGGGGTGATGGCGCAGGAGTATTCCTTGCAGCCTCCCCCTCCCGGCGGCAGCGGGCGTCGAGGTCTGGGGGATCAACATAGACCTCCGCCCGCACTAATGCCGCGAGAGGGCGCGAGAGGTAGCCGCGCGTCCCTCTCAGGGCCGGGGACCACCATCTCCCCCGGCCCGCACACAGGAGAGGCCGCCTCTGTTTACGAGGCGGCCGGCCGCTGCCGGGGTTGCGGGTTAAGCTCACGCATGTACCGCGACCCCGGCGCCAGGCGGAAGGAAGGCTCCCATGGGGTTTTAGTGGGTATACCGGCAGCCGGTCGTATTGAACCGGCGTCGGGGAGCCCCACACACCGGCCGCGCATGATCCCCCGCGCGGCTGACGGTGCGGCAACGCATTTCCCCATGTAAAAAAAAAAAAAAAAAAAAAAAAAAAAGGGGCCGATCCCAGACAAGTGGACAATAGAAAATAACGGAGAAAATACGTTTCCGAAATTTACTATACATTAGGAATCAAACCCTGAACCTCTGCGTTGCAGTGAAGTAGGCTGGCAAAGGCTTCATTCAACCACAGACGCCGTCAAATTATACGTTATTGGATAATGAATTTTAAAAAAAATATACAAAAGAAAAATCTTTTGTAAGTAAAATCCAGAAATCGAGTAAAGAACCCAAGAGAAATTCTCGCCGATGCCGATGGAGTGACTCAATTTATGAGGGTATAAAAATTTACGATGGGGCTTCCCCAACGTTGATATGTCGAGCCATGGAAATTATACCGCAAGAATTTCAACGTTGACGACAATGACTGATTTATTTAGGTTAATATCTTAAATGTGGGATGAGGTAGTGGCTGAAATTTCTTCTTTGATTAAATGTTATTTCATAACGGCATGGTAGGCATATTAAGAATGCGCTGCGAATCGAAACCAGCATATTTATAAATTGAATTACTCCATTTCTTTCTATAGAGTGAATGCAAGGGGCATTCACTTTATAAAAGAAATGGAGATGGCACATACATAGAGAATAGCATTTGATTACTTAATTTTTTCAAATTGAAACAATCTCATGCTTCAAATAAACGTCTGTACAACAAAGTTAAAAGTGCAGAGAGGGTAGTGAGGCACGATTTAGAACTTAGGTGGCAAGTATCCCTCACCGCGAGCATTCGCTTGTAATGTTAATATTTATGATTCGATCTCGAGTATCACGTTAAAATACTGCCACCCTGACTGTATTTGCCTGTAGTAACGTACTTAATGTTTCAGTTAATTATTAGGTTTTCAGCACTTAGTTGACCCCACAATGTCAGACGAAATGGTTCATTATGTACCAAGTTGTATCAAAATATTACAGGTTGTATCATTACAGGTTGCACCCTGTAATTCTTGGTTCTCCGCCCTCACCGATTTAATGCTCGAATCTGTAATATTACATGATATCCTCCGTCACTAATGTGATGTTGGGATCTACTACCCGTGTGCAGATTTACCAATAGCCTCATGATGTCACGCGTCGATGGTCAGTATGGTTGACAAAAAAAGTTACACAAATAGTGGTTGCAATAAATTGATTATTTTACTAGCTGATGCCCGCGACTTCGTCCGCGTGGTACGGTTTTTTAACTATCCCGCGAGAACTCTTTAATTTTTCGGAATCTAAAGTATCCTATATGTTGACCAGGGATATAAGATATCACCATACAAATGATACCATACAGATATACAATGCAAAAGTGGATGGATGCAAAAGTCGCGGAAGGCCACGACACACCTTCCATGATCAAATTGATCATGTATTAGCAGAAGATGATGTTAGGAGCCTTAAGAACAGACGAGCGTGCATGACAAGAGCTATGAATGTCAAAGAAGCAAGTGAGGTGTGTAAGAATGGGCCTGTGTGGCGCTCTGTTGTTCGTGCCTACCCCGCAAGGGACCTGGCGTGAAGTTATGTATGTATGTATGTACCATACAAAATTTCATTTAAATCGGTTCAGTTACACAAAGACAGACAAAGAGACAAACAATTATGAAAAAAAAATTAAATTAGTTCTATTTCACTTCCTACATCCTCGTGACTCGGTTTTTAGCATTTTTTTTCATTGCACAGAAATTCGAGCTCTACAGATTTGTTATATGTATAGAGTATATACTTTACATATACAGTAATAGTAAGTAATACAATACAATAAAGGTAGGAACATACTGAGCCCACGTACACTACGTATGCCACGCATTATGATATCTAGACTCTTGAATTTATATGAAAACCGTTCAATTAGAAACATACTTGTCATACGCAACGCTATCACACGCGTCCCATACAACGTTAGGTCTATCAATCCAGATCGGCGTGGGATGGTGGAGGGGATAACCATAAGCGATCCCACGCGTAAGACCAGTGTGTTTCTAGAACTTACGTTCGCAGCACGTCATTCTTGAATAGACGTTGGTTGGTACGCTTTTCGAAAATGGGAGACGAAAAATCGATTGATTTGGTTAGGCGATATGAAGCCATTTATAATATTAAATGCATTGAACCATTAAATCGATACCTAAATATTCATTTATAAATAACAAACGTAATAAATCGTCATCAAATTCACTCTCAGAATCGGAAAACATAGTACACAACAGCACCTGAAGGAATGACTTATGAGTCTGACGTCGATTTGCGTTGTGTACGCGGGACAAGTGTGCACACCAACTCTCCCACATTGCATCGCATACGTAGCGTACGTGGGATCAGTTTGTTTTTACCTTAATAGTATGTAGGTAGTCATCGCCAAACCTTCTGCACGCGGATTATAGATGCCCATACTTATACCCAAAAAAAGGTCAGTAAATAAAGAACAACATAATAACCTCTGCCTTATAACATGACAGAGAAGGGGGGATTTAAAAAGTTTTAGGATCTGTCACATTGCATAACAGGCAAATTCTCGCGGTGATCCTGGGCTCGTAAAAGCTAGTTTATGATAAAGAAGTTGAATAAACCTCTAAACAATCTTGTTGGACATGATAATATAAAAATCTATGAATAATTCAACATAACTCGGTAAACCATTCAATTTCATGCATATTTTGACCCCAGTTGAATTTATTTCATATAACTTCTGTTTTCGGATGAGGTCATAAAATAAAGCAGAAGGTTCTGTTGAATTGTTTAAATAATGTTTGTAGTTTGTATGTATATGTCCGATTATGTTATTCAAACTCAAGTTTTTATTATAATTCAATTCTACACACATACACATACACAACTTCACGCCAGGTCCCTTGCGGGGTAGGCACGAACAACAGAGCGCCATTTAGGCTTATTCTTACACACCTCACTTGCTTCTTTGACATTCATAGTTCTTGTCATGCACGCTCGCCTGTTCTTAAGGCTCCTGACATCACCTTCTGCTAGTACACGATCAATTTGATCATGGAAGGTGTGTCGTGGCCTTCCGCGACTTCTGCATCCATCCACTTTTGCATTATATATCTGTTTATTCATTCTTTCATCATACATTCTTTCCACATGCCCGAACCACCGGAGCATTCCTTTCCTTACCTTCACCCCGACACTCTCTTTCAGTTCAATTCAATTCTACCGCAGCATATTAATTGAAAGTCACTAAATCACTTCATAATGTTATCACTATATTAAAGTCCGGTTATTAAATCATAGTAACTGTTTATTTGTACTGCCATCAGTTAAAATTTCACAAACTCATTTTTTGATTGCAGGAGTTCAGCATATAAACGGTCCCCTTAATGGAAAGCGGCTACCATCGCCTATGGACATGCGCAAAGTGGTTAAAAACACGCTGCTGCTCTCTTAAGGGAGACTAGAACCTGACCACTAATACCGGAATACATTAGCATACTTAAGACCAGGAATGGTAGTAATCCAGTCGGGCAAATACCATACCATCTGGCATCTCTACAATAGAGTCTCACTCAAACGGCACTTCAGTAGTCCGGTACTACCAATAATCCGGCACCCTTCGATTACGACTCTCTTACCACTCCCTACTCTCGTTTCACGCTTTGCTCAACACCGTAATTAGTATAACCTCAAAAATTATTACAATATCATCTTTTTGACACCTTATTTATTTACCCGTTGTTTTCAAATTGAAAATAATGTAGCTAAAATATCAAGTAAACTGCAACATGCTTTATTTTATTAACATTTTTTTGTTACCACTTTCCACCACATTTAGGTCGTCACTCCATTTGCTCTACTTCAATAATAATAAGCTTTTTTAAAAAGGTTTTTAAATACAAGCTTTTGATATCCTGGATATCATGTAGCACAGAGTGCTAGCCAAGACAAGTAAAACGAGCCCGAACACGACGAGTCTATCTTGTTTAGTACAGGAGTTCCTATGGCCACCTCCCGACTCCACCATCAGACCAGCTTCATGGTACAGCTTCATATTATTAAATTGTCACGCGATATACATATGCGTGCAAAATTTCAGCTCAATCGGAAACCGGAACGTTGGTCAAATTTAACTTGCAAGATTCCACCCGAACTTACATACATACACCCATTGCAAGTTAAATAAAAGCTTGCAAAAAATGCGTGTCTTTTCGGCTCTCTGCATGTTCCAACGTCTATGCAATGGGGAATGTTCCGAGGAATTGTTTAATCTGGCGCCAACACCTTATTTCCACAACCGTACAACTCAACATTGGCAGGATTTTCACCCCCTTTTCTTTGAGCAACCACGCTTAATTACTCAACAGTTCTCTAGAACATTTATTTCATTAATTATAACGATCTGAAGATAACTACACGCTGAGACTTTCCTTCTTGCCCCTGCTCCACCTGCGTTTGAATTAATGACTAACCAAATAAGACTTACTTAATGTATTTCACACAGACATGGCGATGGGTCGGCAGACAAATCGGCAGATAAACAAGAATGTGGATGGATCATATGGATTGTTGGATATTGTGATAAGAAACGTCAAATATTGACAGGTAATGGTGAAGTAAACATATTCACTAATATGGCTATTTGTTAACGAGGAAATTTTTAATTCTATAAATAAAACTAATTTGTCACACAGTGAATAACTATAACACTATCGCAGGTGTGCTCCGTCTATTAACAATAAAAAATAACGCCTTTAATGATTAAGTGTGTATAAGTGTAAGCCTATACATAAAATATTTGTCAATGTCCAACAATATTAAAAATGTCGCTTCTAAAATAACTACCCTACTACTACCCTTGACCCTTGACGTTATCACGTTTATCTGCGTGACACCTTATCCCAGGTGTAGCACGGACAACTAGACTATGATAACAGATTGCTTAAGAATTCAAGATGTTTACTTATTTAGGTAGACTCATATTTTTATTTCAGGAACACATGTCCCATAGCGTTAAAACAATAAGTACATAAAACAAATTTACAATAATTACAATTATATATAATTAAATGAACACGAAACACATATTCACTTACACAGTTATATACACATTATATAGTTACAAGAAATTTTCAATTTTCGATGCAGAAGTCGCGGAATGCCACGACACACCTTCCATGTGGATGATGTCAGGAGCCTTAAGAACAGATGAGCGTGCATGACAAAGAAGCAAGTGAGTTGTGTAAGAATAAGCCTGAATGGCGCTCTGCTGATCGTGCCTATCCCGCTAGGGACCTGGCGTGGAGTTTTTTTTTAATGAATGAATGAATAACTTTATTGCACATAAAATTACAGTACAATGGGCGGTCTTGTCGCCAAAGGCGATATCCTCCAGACTACCCTATACAATTGGAATTCGACTACATTGTGTTTAAGATTACATTGTGTTTACATTCGTATCGTCATAGTTATATAATTAAATTTATCATTATTATCTTCATTTATTTATTACCATTGCAGCAGTAAATTATTTACTTTTATATATGTCACTCATCTACGTTACTACATTTAATTTAAATGTACTCTACGTTATAGAATAGAATAGAAATTTTCAAAATTATTTGGTTGGTTTCTGCAGGTAAAAATAAAATACTGTTGTGTGTTAGAATTGTAGTTCAGGATTGCATATTTATTTTGAAAAATGAAGATTAATATTTTATAACACAGCACTCATTTAGCTGCTAAACGAAATATCAGATTTGATAATAATAAGCGCTCTTGAGCGATTGCACGTGCTGAGGTGAGGTTAGGAGAAGTGTGTGCGGAGGGAAACACGGGAGCCCAATGTTCATTTGCGAAAGGCCGCCCTGGTGATCGGACGTCTGCGGCTACACATATAAAATATAGGGCGATAAAATAACACACAATTGACTTACCTTTAAATTATTATTTTTTATTATATAAGTGCAGCAGACAGGCAGACGACCCAAGGGGTGAAAAACGGTTACCGTAGCCTATGAACATGTGTAATAACAAAGGCGCTACCTATTTTCTACCCCTCTCTAAAGGGAGACTGGAATCTGACCTGACTAATGCCTGACCACAACAATTGTTATGGCGGCATACTCTAGACCAGGGATAGTAGTTATCCAGATGGGCAAATACCCTACCATCTATCAATTACACTATTCATCGATGCAATACTTCATTTACATACAACAACTTTGCATTGAAATGTTACATCAATAAATCAATATTAACGTGTGCACACATAAATACTCATGTTGAAACAGATGTAATGATCTATGATTGATCAATAAGCATAAAACTTCAAACTGGATTCACATACAGATCGTACTTTCAATGTCAAGGTTGCCTTGAAACTATAAAAAATCCATCAAAAATAACGCAGACATAAAGATTAATGACGCGAAAATAATAGCTCAATAAATAGACAACTTTCTGAGACATAATGGATAGAAAAGTAACAAAAAATAGTTTATCTCCTCCAATATTATATCAACTGGGTACTCCATTATTTTAATTATGACATTGACAGCAGATTTAAAAAAAAACATTTCGACAATCTATATCTAATATATAAAATTCTCGTGTCACAGTTTTCGTTGCCATACTCCTCCGAAACGGCTTGACCGATTTTGATGAAATTTTTTGTGCTTATCCGGTATCTATGAGAATCGGCCAACATCTATTTTTCATCCTCCTAAATGTTAGGGGTAGTCCACCCCTATTTTTTTATTTATTTTTTAGACAAAATTTTTAATTTATATTTTTTTATGATACAACATTCAAAAATATATACATCCCTAAATTATTAACCCTCTGCGACAAACCCCTATTTTTACCGGGCAGGACGACGTCTGCCGGGACAGCTAGTCATATTATAAAATTCTGAACGTACCGACGCTATATATCAAAGCTATTAATGTAGAGAATCTTACGAATACTACTGGAATTAACTATGTAAATGGTGGAGAACACTACGCAATTTATTTTTATTTCTTGCCTAATTGTCTATGTGTCGGTTTGTTTCTTCAGGATTCACGTAAAAACTACCGGGTTGATTTCCATGCGATTTCCGCTGATCAACAGCTAATTCTCAGACTTAAAACCTGTCCTGCTTTTTATCCTGAGAATCCCGCAGGAATTTTAGTGGAAATGATTTAAAATGGCCAGATTAAAAAAACCCAATTCCAATTTGATTTTTTTACTGATTATATATATATACGTAACGGATACCAAAATAAATAACGGAAAGTTCGTTTTACAAAATTTGCCATGCCATAAAATAAATGTATAAATATATATTATAATCCAATTATTTTCAGATATGCAAAAAACGTACCAATTACTGAACAAATGATTTGGTTTATATATAAGTATATGTTTTTTCTTTTTCCGCTTGCCTCTTCATACAAACTTTGATATTGACAAAATCAGTGCCATTTCCATTGAAGCAGTTTACGAGCGGTTTAAGAAATCAAAATAGGCAAAAACAGTTACATGTTTTATACGAATTGGACGGTCGTCCACTTACAGGTGAAGAATAATCATCCGCTAACCGACGAGTCATTCTTATACGAAGTGTCTAATCGTCCACTAACCTAAGTTATAATGTCTACTTATATGATTCTTGGGTACAGAACCATAAGATGAATTCTTTCTTCATCAGATAGAAAAGATATAAAAAATATTGGTAGCAAATCATAATAAAAAGTTATTCGACGGATTCGGATATCATAGCATCAATATCAATAAAAGGTAGACGTGTGTGTCAGATATCTGAGAAGACTTACTCTCAGGTGTCCTAGATGTTAAAGGGCAAATGGGTGTATATATAATTCATAGAGAAATCATAAATTCAGTACACGATACAGACGACATAAGCAAATGTTATAGTCATTTCTGTGTTAGCAAAAAGTAGAAAACATGTTTCTTACTCCCAAGAGGCCGGTTACTTATACATGCTCTATTCGGCCTTTATTACTTTTGTGTCTAAAGTCAAGTAATATTTGACTAGATTTTAGACCATGTTTTGGCGGAAACTGGAAGTGGACGTCGTACTGTACAGCTTTTATTTTGTATTTTGTGGTTGTAGGATATTGATAGTTTTTGAGTACTAATTACGTGCTTTTTGAGAACATTTGTCAAATGTGGTTTTCCTTCTACAAAGACCTAAAAATTGGCTGGTGCTAAAGAATTAATACATCAGACAAAGCTGTATGGAATTAGTTCTCTATCTATCTTTATCTATCTATAGCGAATGCTACTATTACTCGATTTTAATTCACAATTTTTGATGTCAATATTGCTCATATAATTTTTGTGCTTACTCCCGAACATGCTTTTCGAAGCTCGTCTCTAGGTCTCCAAGAATACGTCAACAGCCTCTTCTTGCTGTTCTCACTCTTGTTAGCCACTGAACTCTAGTCTCTCAACTCTCTACTGACATTCACTGAACTCCACTTTTAACTTGCTTTTGTTGTTTCTGTGTCTTCTACTGAAGTCGTCTTTGTTCAGTGGGTTTAATATATATAATAATCTTTACTTTTTCTCCTAAAAATACAAGTTTTGTATGTCATAAAATGGAGCAGAGGGAGACAGGAATCCAAACTGAGAAAACCTCGTCCTATGGAACTCCTGGTTTCCTATATTTAAATAACATTAAGTAATTAACAAATCGGCAGACACTCACACACATTGTATATCCTTAAAAGAACAAGTTACACTTGTGTTATCGGTATTAAACAACGGACCACTCTAGGGCCGATCTCAGACAGCCAGACCATAGTAAATAACAAAGATCGTTTACGAAATTTATCATGCCAGGAATCAAAGCCTGAGATTTTGCGTTCCAGTCAGCTCGGCATGCAATGGCTTATCCCACTCAGCCACAGAGGCCTTTGCCTCATGCATATAATAGCTAATAAAATATTTTCAATTTTTAAATAGTTGCTAATTTATTGGTACATAATCTATAATAGTTCAAACATAATAACAATTTTATTTGTACATAATTCAAATTGGTATAAGTATATAATAAGAACAATAACTTCTTAGCAGGTATGGTGAGCAACTTCGGAGTTCTGTGTTGTTCGAAGTCTGGATCGAGAATCAGCCTTGCCATCAATCGCTTATCTTCAACAACGTCGATACTCGACGTGTTGGTGAGGGGGCTTCGAGTTGGATCTCTGTACCCCGGCTGCAGCTCGGAGGGCCACTACCCTCCGGTAACTATGTATGAGAGCCGCCGTGGTGTCGGCGGCTCCCGCGGGTCAATCCGCGGCTAATGAGCTTTGCCGGCCGAACCTTCCGCTTTTATAGTAGCGAACAAACAACTGACCGTCATTTTTTTTAAAATTTTAGTATTTACGGATTCAGACTTTTGGATTAATAACAAAGGTGAAAATAATGTAATGAAGCTTGAGTATCAGATGTTTATACAAACACTTACATTGTTATTGCTCCATGTTTTAATATAACACATTAAATTTTTAAGAAGGTTATAAACAATATAATGTACCAAACATTAGATAAACCTAATATATGCATTTTGCTCATCTTCCAAACCGTACCTGTTCTTGTCTTTCCTTCCAGAATCTTATATTTTTTCGGAATGTCTCGAAACTAACTTACGTAGCTATATCGTTCTACCCTCATTCGTCACAGTATGTTATGTCAGATGTCTCCACCTATTTCTATTATTATATTTGTAATGAGCCGTCCACATTCTTGCGGCAACCACGCAATAACGTCGGGAGAATATGATGACCCTTTCGACATTCAGGTTTCTCGCGCTTTTTTCGCTTTCTCACAGTGTTCTTGTAAGACTCCGACAACCTATTTTGCGATTTGACAAAGAAAATGCTTGTAAAATATAATTACTTTATGATAAAAAATAAATAAACAAAAATAAGCCTTATGTCCCTTTTGTTGGCTTCGTCTAATAGGTCCGACCGAAATTTTAATTCAATCTACGCAAATCAATCAACAATCCGTATTCTTGGAAGCCATCGAACCTTTTTCCAATAGGACAGAATAATACCCTATTCTCCGGTTGTCTTAATTAGGGGAATTGCTTTGGCCGATTCCAATTATTTTCTCTAAAGTATATTTACTTATTTAAGAAGTTCTTAATTGTAATACGAACATTTTTGCTCATAAATTTTGGGAAAACTGTAAGATGTATTTATTTATTTGTTCTAAAATAAAACGTATTTTTTTGTTCTACGTTATTATTGTATTTATTGTATGTCTTTATACCCCAGGCCATAAAAATGCCCCGGCCTTTTCGAGGTCTTGCTTAGGGAGGAGCTTAGGGAGGCCAACACGTAGAGGCGCCTTGACAAATTTAATCTAAATGTGGCATGACACTGACCGGCGACTATCCCTGTCTACACCGTATCATAAAACACCCAAGTACAAGGCCCTGCCAGTGTAGGACTATTGTGAGAAATGAGAATAAAAAGTACCGGGCTATTGGGGTGAAGTGCTAGTGGTATTAGGGGTCTGGGAATATGGGAACTATGGCGTCTGCCCGTCGCAATGGTCGGGGAATGGCAAAATGGGCAGACGGTCACTTGCCACTTCCTGCATGGGCCGCAAAAAATGCCATAGAAGACAAAGTGTGTAGAGAGGTAGGCTGCAGGTTCACCGAAGCTACTTCTGACGTGATGCCACTTATCACTTCAACCCTTGGAACTTGAGTCTTAGCTGTAGCGATCCCCACTCCGTGCCGGCTGGCGCAACCATGGAGGTTGAGGCCTTGCCTTGCCTCCCGGAGGCAGGTCCGAGGTGTTGCTTATCACCTAAGGCTTCGTCACATAGCCCCCATGTGGGTACCCTTGTATAAACCGCGAGGTACATAATAGTAAGATAAAAATAAGATAGCTATAAGTAATATTGTAACGACTCTGGCAATCTCGTTCACCTGAGCCCAAAGGTTTTCTAAAAAAACAAAAAAAGCCGTGACGATATTATCACGTTAGGTACCAACGTGATAATATCGTAGATGTGTGTAGACAATATAAAAAGTGTAGTGTAAGTAGAAAGTATCTTAAATAAATGCGTATGCATGAAGAGATGAGAATGCGAGTCGATGAAACGAAAGTTTCACGACGAAGAAGTCACGGGGTTCGATCACTAGAGGCCTTGATGCTCTGCAGGCCAAGCATGGAGGGAGGTAATTCCATGAACATAATATGTGTGATCTCCGTTGTCGGTACAGTCGAACATACGGCGCGCCGACGTCACTATAAATTCCTTCCCAATATACTCATAATCTTCCATACATTACTGTTCAAATTAAGATTAACAAAATTGTAAAAAGGGTTCACTTAATAGAAGCATCCAATACTAGCTTGATTGATCGGTACTACGTTCCAATCAGGTCAGATCCCTTCTAACGGCCCCCGATAACCCCTTAAAGGGCCAATAAACAATTGTAGAATGGGATTGCGTACTATAAATTGTGATTTAAGTGCCATCAGTTAAAGTTCAAGTTGGTAGATTCATGAGTTGAATGTTTTATTCGATTTTTGAGAAACAAACTGTACAAGCTAAGGCTTTATTAAAAGTTAATGGAATCTGGACAATTCGAATGAAACATGAAGTATTTTTTTGTTCTGGACATTTTCAGGAGGTAATATGTTATATATATAATAACAAGAAACAGATGTTTACATAATAATAGAACGGTTATTTGTTCTACAAAAGTATAAAACTGTGCTGCAGTGACAATTCCCACCATAACACAATGAAGTACATGAGGTGAAACATTTAGTACGCACTGGTGGCGTTTCCACTGTGAAACCTTGTGACCCGAAGTTGGAATGGTGTAGGGAATCAGGTCGAACAGTTCAACTGCACACTCTCCGAAATGAGTACTGCAGTTTGGTGAATCTATTGTTCTCATGAGATATGCACACTTTGCTGATGGATAGTGACCAGAACGTAGACTTCAATCAACCAGAGACTTCAATCTAAATCCTATAGATGTTGGTGTCATTCAAACAATTCTGTCTGAGCCAAACATCAAAATTATCTCAACGGCTGGGTGGTTTAATTGGAGTCCTTCATCGGTGACGGCCTTTGTTTTTATAATGTAAGATATTTGAGTAAGTTAGATTAGGTTACAATGGGGTTGACGTATCCGTGTGGCTACCCCCCCCCCCCCCAAAAAAAAAAGAATTAAAAAAAATAAAAAAAGTCTTCAAACTGCATGACATTTTGCTCGGTGTCGGCAATTGAGCCGATGCCATTGGTAGTGTAGAACTATTTCGTTGTTAATTTAGCGAATTAATTAAGTTTTATAAAGAGAACTAGCTCATTCTTATCTTTCATTCGCGAGCTACCCAAGTATCGATAACCCCAAGACAGATTCAATCACGTCCTGTGTGCATAAAATAGCATTTATTTACGACATAATACTTTCCAAGTAATGGGAGTTTAATAGTGTTGTAAAGTCGATGGTAACATATCGGTATAAATATTCTGTTTTCGTATATTTTATATTTCACCGCACAATAAGAATGAAAAACAACGTATAATCTATGGGATCTCCATGTTACTTGCATCAGACTGAAGATCCCGCTCTTATATAATTTTAATATTGCATATAGAGTTTCCCGCGTACCTAGGCCCCGCATCACATCTTAGCAAGTAATTCTATATTATTTGTATAAAATTCTTATTAGCTTTTTTACATATATAAACGTTCAATTAAACAATATATAATTAACTAGCAGAAGTCAAGAAAAGCTTCAATCGATATGCCGACAGCAGCGCCACCTACCGGAGTCAATTGTGAATTAACTCAGAAACCTTCTCTGATTCATGCATAACAACTTTGCTAAAGATCATCAGATTCATTAATTTTGATAAAATGGATAACTACGCGAGTAATGTTACAATTATTTAGGTTTATGGCTTGGCAGCTAGGCCCTTAAGCGAGATCTTAGTTTACTATATACTTTCTTCATTTTCTTAAGCCTATGTGTAGCACAGCTGATCTGTAGGTAATCAGAGAGTGCCATTCAACGGAGTTTTTGTGATAACTCAAAAGGCCACATTTGACTATACAGTTCTCATTTCTCACAAAACACATAATTACTACTCAAAAACTATCTATATCCTACAACTATTGTTCATTTTAGAGTAATTTTACACATTTTTAGAAAAAAAAAACTGCACAGCACAGCATCTCCTTTCAGTTTCCGCCAAAAACTCCAGCTGTTACAAGGACATCTCTAACCAAAGATAAATAAAAGTTTTCCATAGACACAATACAAGATAATAAATATCTTGATTTTTTGACCTCACTCCCTAGAGAAATTCAGACGAAATCAGGATAAAAGTTTTGTTTACAAACCCACTGGGGGTTCCCCGAAATATCGAGTGTGATAGATCTAGTAACTATACTCAATTTATTGCGATCCATTTTATTTATTTATGTGAGTGAGTGCTAAACATTTATTGTACTGAAATGTGTACTTTTGCGTAGATAAAAGTTACTGTACGCTTAAAGGGATTTTTTTTTAACATGGGGAAATGCGTTGCCGCATCGTCAGCCACGCGGGGGATCATGCGCGGCCGGTATGTGGGGTTCCCCGACGCCGATTAATCAATACGACCGGCGCCGGTATACCCACTAAAACCCCATGGGAGCCTTCTTCCGCCTAGCGCCGGGGACACGGTACATGCGCGAGCTTAACCCGCAACCCCGGCAGCGGCTGACCGCCTCGTAAGCAGAGGCGGCCTACCCTGTCTGCGGGCCGGGGAATGACGTTTCCCCAGCCCTGAGAGGGATGCGCGGCTGCCTCTCGCGCCCTCTCGCGGCATTAGTGCGGGCGGAGATCTAATGGATCCCCCAGACCTCAACGCCCGCTGCCGCTCGCCCGTGGTTATCATTTACTCACGGGCGTCTTCTGTGCCGCTCCCCGCAGCGGCTGGAGTGTCCGCCACGGCCGCGGTTTCGTCCGGCGCCTTCTGGCTGGCCGGGACCTTCCTCTTGGTGGGCACGCTTTAGGGAATAATGGAACCATTTCCAAGGCGACGAATACGCTTACACAAACTCTTTGGCCCAGATTGTAAAAACATTAAAGTGATATTAAAATTTCTTTTTATTATATTCACATTTCAGTTGTTTTGAATTAAGAAATTCATTCACGTAAATCGGTATAAAGTAATTAAAATAAAAGTAAATTATAAATTAAAGTAAATACTTAAAAGTTAACTAAATTATAAATACATTACACTAGAAGACATACTTAGAAATTATATACTATGATAAAGATACTAGCTGCACCCGTGGTTTCACCTACGTGGTAATGGAAAATCGGTATATTTGGATAATTCACATTATATCTTTATAAATTATAGCCTATGTTATTCTGATGTATAAGCTATATTAATTTAAAGTTTCATCATAATCCATTCAGTAGTTTTTGTGTGAAAGAGTAACAACATACATCTGGGGAGCGTTCTCAAAATGCTGGCCGTATTCTCACGTTGCATGGCAACGCTAATCTGTTGTCCTAAATATAGGCCAGCCCTTTGATCACGCGAGACTTCTTTCAATCGCCTTGAAAGGTCTCGATAAAGTTGGTAAGCCTCACGTCCCCATGGCCCCAAGGTCTCAACCCCGAAAACCACAGAATATGTATCCGTCACCGATGAATGCAGTTTTATTTGTGACATTATTTTTAAAATTTCTCGGCGTTCAGATCAAATTAAGGGGTGATATTTTCCACATTCTTATAGTAAGTTAACGTCATTAATGACGTCAAATATTTATAGATAACGTATGTACACATATGTTACAGTACATGTTATAAATCCGGTGATTATATATATGTTGTTACGAGCTACACAGGACTCGAATTAAAAAACCGTTGGAATTACTATAGAGTTTATTAGAACTGTACAAACACGTATACAACAAGTACAAATATAACTGGATACAACCAGTTCACACTGCACGATTTAATAACACGCGCAAAGTCCGTCACTATAACACTTTTCGAATCTACGTCTTGCTCGTATTGTAATCCGTGTTTGACTGCCCCTCTCCGCATTGGGCCATTGCTTTATAATGCACCGATCCATGTCTGGCAATCTTCGACGCAATACAATAACAACAAGGATTAGTTCGACACTAATGACGGCCATAGAACGAGTAGAAAAACAATAGCATGTTTTTCTTAATTACAAATTCTAAACATAAAGTTAACAAAAGAACTTCTTAATCCAGAAAGGCAATAAACTGCGTTATACGACAGGCAGCTGTGCGTTTACCTTTGTCGGCATGGAACAATATGATATGATATCAGCCCATAAATGTCCCACTGCTGGGCTCGGGCCTCCTATTATAGGGAGAACTGACAACATACCTGCCCCGCTTGACCAAGGGGGCATGGCAGATTTGACACACCGGTTATCTCAATGTGCAGTTTCCACCACGATGTTTTCCTTCACCGTTGTTAGCACGTGGGTAATTGTAACAATATGCACATTAGATCAGAAAACTGACTAAGTGGTGCATACTTTCCGGCCAGGATCGAACCCAAGCCCTGTGAGATTGGGACGCGTATGCTAGTCATTACCCTACTGTGCGCAGCTCCTCGCACGTATATAATAAATATTTGTTGCCACGCTGATGTGGTGGGCCTAGGATACCCAGGTCGATGTAGTGGTGGAAGTTAAAACACTGTTATAGGGTGAAAACTTGAAATATAATCACTTATATACGAAGGCGTCTGCCTTCGGCTACAATCCCATCGGAAGAAGAAAATAAATACAATAACAATGTTGCAAGTAATAAAATAAAATAAAATATTTTTTTTGTTAGAGTTGCCAACACTACCGCGACTGGTTTTGATTGACTGATTGTATTTATATTTAACTAGCGACCGCCCCGGCTTCGCACGGCATCACTACATAGAACCTCTAAAATTAGCAATGTTGCCTTAGTATATGATGCATGTATTATACATATAAACCTTCCTCTTGAATCACTCTATCTATTCGAAAAAACCACATCAAA